>VOCT01104948.1:0-14302 GCA_007922175.1 Pelusios castaneus | reverse complement strand
GATGCGAGGGTTTGTGTCCTTCATCGCATGCAACCACCGTAGGGGGGCATGGTCCGTCACCAGTGTAAATTTTGCTCCCAGGAGGTAGTACCGCAGCGCGTCGATGGCCCACCTCGCCGCCAGGGCTTCTTATTCAACCATTGAAAAATGGATCTCTCTGGGGAACAGCTTCCTGCTTAAATATAAAATGGGGTGTTCATCTCCCTCCACTGTCTGGGACAATACTGCTCCCAGCCCTACTCCGGAGGCATCAGTTTGGAGGATAAAGTTCTTTTCAAAGTCTGGGTGAATAAGTACCGGCTTGCATGTTAGCCGTTCTTTCAGTGTTTGGAATGCCTTTTCTCATTGAGGGGTCCATCGTACCTGTTTAGGTTCTGAATTCTTGGTCAAATCAGTCAGTGGTGCCACAATCGTGGCAAAGTCCGGCACAAAGCGTCGATAGTAACTGGCCAGACCTAGGAACTGCCGGACCTGTCTTTTAGTCCTTGGCGTCGGGGTATCCGCCAAGGCCTGGACTTTCCCCACTAGCGGTTGTAATGTCCCGCCCCCCACGGTGTATCCCAGGTAAGTTACTTCTTTCTGTCCCAAGCGGCACTTGGTAGGGTTGGCCGTCAAGCCCGCTTCCCGTAGCGCATCCAGTACCTGCTTGAGGTGCCGGAGGTGTTCCTCCCAGCTGGTGCTATAGATTACTATATCATCTATGTATGCGGCTGCATACTGGTCATGGGGCTGCAGGACCTTATTCATCAGCCGCTGGAAGGTGGCTGCGGCTCCGTGGAGCCCGAATGGCATAGTCACAAATTGGAATAATCCAAAAGGTGTTGAGAACGCTGTTTTGGCCCGGGAGTTTGGCGTCAGGGGTATCTGCCAGTACCCTTTTGTGAGGTCTAATGTGGACAGGTACTTGGCTCCTCCTAAACGCTCCAGCAGCTCGTCTCTACGTAGCATCGGGTAGGCATCAAACCGGGAGATGGCATTTACTTTTCGGAAGTCGATGCAAAAGCGCACTGTCTCATCCGATTTTGGCACCAACACTATTGGGCTACGCCACTCGCTTTTTGATTCTTCAATTACCCCCGTCTTGATCATGGCTTCTAGTTCCCGCTGAACGGTCGCCCACATCTTTCGTGGGAGGGGCCGGAGGTCGTCCCTCACTATCTGTCCAGGGGCTGTGGCGATGTGGTGACTCAGGAGGTGCGTCCTACCGGGGCGGGTTGACAGTACGTCCTGATACTCCTGCAGGAGTTGCTGTAGTTGTTCCCTCTGGGTCTGAGTGAGGTCTTCCCCTAATCCTACTGGCCCATCCTCCTGGGGTTCCCCCATCAAGGGTCCTAACTCTGGCTCCGGGGTCAGGGGAGCTACCCAGAGTGCTTCCCGGGTTTTCCAGGCTTTCAGCAGGTTCACATGGTAAATGCGCGTTTCCTTCCGGCATCCTGGGAGTTTGATTTCGTAGTCCACGGGACCGATCCGCCAGATCACCTCAAAGGGCCCTTGCCATTTGGCCAGCAGTTTGGACTCGTCGGAGGGCAGGAGTTGCAGGACACAGTCTCCTGGGTTGAAGATACGAGCCTTCGCCCCCCGGTCGTAATGTTGCTGTTGTCTTTCCTGAGCTTGTCTCAGGTTTTCCTGAGCGAACGCCCCTAGTTTTTGCAGTCGCTCCCGGAGCTTTAATACATATTGTACTGTCCCCTGGACTCGAGTTTCCTGCGCCTCCCACTCTTCCTTTAGTAGGTCTAATATGCCTCGGGGCTGGCGACCGTAGAGGAGTTCGAAGGGTGAAAATCCCGTGGAGGACTGAGGAACTTCCCGGATGGCAAAGAGCAGGGCAGGTAGCATTGTATCCCAATGGCGGGGGTCATCTTCCACAAATCTGCGGAGCATCGCTTTAAGAGTGCCATTAAACTGCTCCACTAGGCCGTCCGTCTGGGGATGGTACACTGATGTCCTGAGAGTCTTAATTCTCATAAGGCGGCACAATTCGGCTATCAGTTTGGATGTCACATTAGTCCCTTGATCCGTCAGGAGCTCTTTAGGGATCCCAACCCTGGTGAAGATCTTCAGTAGTTCTGCAGCGATATTCGGGGCCGTAGCCGCGTGGAGGGGAACGGCTTCAGGATATCGGGTGGCATAATCCACTATCACTAGAATAAAGCGGTTCCCGGTCTGACTTCGTTCCAGAGGACCCACCAGGTCTAAGCCCACTCGCTCGAAAGGGGTCCCCACCACTGGCAACGGCACCAGGGGAGCTCGGGCGACCCTCGGCGGGCTCGTTCGCTGGCATTCGGGGCATGACGCACAGTAATCCCATACCTCCTGGTAGATGCCCGGCCAGAAAAAAAATGCTGTGCGATGCGGTGGAAGGTCTTTTCCCTCCCGAGGTGCCCCGCCCAGGGTATCTCGTGGGCCAAGTGTAGCAATCCTCGCCGCAGGCGTCTGGGGACCAGCAGTTGTCGGATGGATTCTTGCATCTGGGGTTCCTTCGTCACCTGATACAGGCAGTCTCGGTGTATTTCAAACCGGGGTCCCTGGGGGGTAGGCTCTCCCTCATTTCCTTCTGTCTCAGGGGACGAGGCCTGTTCCCAAGCGTTCTTTAGGGTCGGGTTTTCCTGCTGTTCCCGGACGAAATCTTCCTCCTGTTCCAGCTCCCCCCTGGCCTCCTCTATGGTCTGGTGGGTGTCTTCCCTCCCTCCGGTGGCGGCTCCTTCTGCCTCCTCACTCTCTTCTCCCAGGTGGGTGCTCTTCTGGCTGTCCGAGTCCCCTTTCTTGGGGGGCCCCTCCTCTGGTCCCTCAAGTAACCGCAAGCTGCAGTTCCGCAGGATTCTTTGGAACTCAGGCCAGTCTCGGCCTAAGACCACAGGGTAGGTTAGATTGGGGATTACCCCTACTTGCATGGTGGCTGTCTGTTGTCCCACCGTGATTCACACCTGTGCCGTCGGATAGGGTCGGATATCGCCGTGTATGCACTGTAAGTGCATCACCGGCCCTATAGCTTGGAGTCCGGGGATCAGCCCTTCCCGGACAAGGGTCTGGCTGCAGCCTCAGTCGACCAGCGCGAGGTCCGACGCCTGCCCCACCTTCACAGGGACGACGAGCTTTTGCGGTGTGCGTTTTCTGGCTCGGTGGCCCATCACGCATACTTGCCCATAGCCACATTCCATGTAGGGGCAGTCACGTTGGAAATGTCCTTCCTGGCCACATCCCCAACATTGGTTCTGGCCGCTACTTCCTTGAGTCTCCTTAGGTGGTGGGTGCACTCCCATGGACGGGCTCCGGTGGCTCCCTGGCAGGGTTCTCCGAGACACCTGAAGCCGCTCGGTGCGAGGTGAGGGGGCAGGGGGCACCAAAGATGGGGTTGGTTCACTCGGGGTGAGGTTGGTACGCTCTCGTCTCGCCCCCCCGTCCCCTTTATATGGAGCGTCGGTCCTTCGGGAGGACACCCCGGGTCTCTCGGCTGTCATATAATCCTCCGTCAGGGTTACCGCCTCGGCCAACGTCTTCGGGCGATGCCGTTGGACCCATTCCTTCCTCCCAGGGGGCAACACTTGGATGAACTGTATTAGGGCAACCTCCTCAGCCACCTGACCCCCGGTCTTTTGGTCCAGCTCGAGCCACTGCCAGCAGTCTTCTTTAATCCGTTGGGCCACCGCTCTGGGACGGGCCCCGGTGGGGAATCGTGTACGACGGAGTCGTTGCCGGTAGGTCTCTGGGTTGATACCCATCTGGTCTAGAACCGCCTTCTTAACCTCCCGATACATCAGGGTGTCTTGGGGGTCCAGGTTCTGGTAGGCCATCTGGGCCGGGCCCGTCAGGTATGGTGCAAGTAGAGTAGCCCAGTGTTCCGTGGGCCACCTGGCCGCCGTGGCGACCCGTTCAAACGTCACTAGGAAGGCTTCAGGGTCGTCTCCAGGCCCCATCTTAGTCAGCCTGAGGGGTAAGTTCACTGACGTTTCCCCCCATCCCTGCTCCGGCGGCGTCGGGACTCCCGAGTCCAGATATCGAGGGTCCCGTAGTCTTCATTGCCGCGGCCATCTGCTGCACGAGCTTTTCTTGGTTGCTTTGGTGCTGGGCGGCCAGGTCCCTCACCAACTGTTGCTGGGCCTCCTGCTGCCGGGAGGCCTGGGCTTGTTGTTGGGAGGCCAGTTGTTGAAGCAGCTGGGCATACTGCTGCTGCTGCTGCGTGGCCTGTTGCTGTTGGCTCTCGAGGAGCCACTTTAAGACCTTGTCGGTCTCCATGTGCGTCCTGCTACGACTCTCACCGGAGCCAAAAGGGGGGTTAGACTCCCCCCACCACCGGCTCCCAAATTCAGGGCCCTCTTTCAGGGTCCGATCGATGCCTGCACTCTCCATCACGTGTTAGGGGGCGTGCCAGGGCACGGCGCTTAAGCATCAACCCCGTTCTGTGGGTCCCCCCCCTCTCTTAGTTTACTGGGCTGCCCGGGTAGCCCAGGGCAGCTGGGCCTAATAGCCACACAGTCAATACACTGCCCTTGGTTTCAGGGCAATCAGGCCTAATGGCCAGAGTCCATACGCCACCCTTGGGTTCAGGGGAAGCAGGCCCAATGGCCAGAGTCCATACGCCACCCTTGGGTTCAGGGCAAGCAGGCCCAATGGCCAGAGTCCATACGCCGCCCTTGGGTTCAGGGCAAGCAGGCCCAATGGCCAGAGTCCGTACGCCGCCCTTGGGTTCAGGGCAAGCAGGCCCAATGGCCAGAGTCTGTACGCCGCCCTTGGGTTCAGGGCAAGCAGGCCCAATGGCCAGAGTCCATACACCGCCCTTGGGTCAGGGCAATCAGTCCCAATGGCCAGAGTCAATACGCCGCCCTTGGGTCAGGGCAAGCAGGCCGACGGGACTCCAGGGGCAGTGCCCGGGTAGGGGGACTCAGGCCCACCCGCTCCATTGAGCCCCAGCCCAGGGCCCTATGGGTGTCCGGGGTTGCGACACTCTGCCAGCAGGGATCCGCCGAAACACGCTGGCTCCACCCCTGACCCCGTGACGTGGGCCCCTGGGCTACTTCCTACCCGGGTGACTGACGATCCTTCTGCGTGGTCCTGGTCCGAGGCTCTTTCGGGGCTTCCCGGGTTACCGTCCGCAGTTGGGTCTCTGGGCTCCAGTCACGAGATGGCCGCTGCTGGTACCACTACGCCGCATCAGCATCTCCCTCTTGGTCTGTCTGGCACTCCTCCCCTTCCTCAGCAGGAGCTTCAAGTGGAGGTCCTCTCTCCTTGCTGGTCAGCCCCAACTGAGCTGAGCTGCCCTCTTTTATACAGGGAGAGCAGTCTGAGCATGCCCAGCAGGGCTCAAAGGGCGGGGCCTCCTCCGCCCCCAGGGTTT
Source organism: Pelusios castaneus (assembly GCA_007922175.1). NCBI lineage: Eukaryota > Metazoa > Chordata > Testudines > Pelomedusidae > Pelusios > Pelusios castaneus. Next base: position 8,970 of record VOCT01104948.1, on the reverse strand, counting down.
GTTGGGCTTCTTCAGTGCGGGGCGGAGCCGCCCCATCACAATACCCTATGGATGATTGATATGAAAGAGATATTTCAACATAGGCCAGTGGCAAAGAATAGCTTATTATGGAACATGTATAAGACAGAGTAGAAGGTAGGCAGAGGAGATAACTTGACTAACATGGGGCCTGAGAAAAGAAATTTCTGGGATAATAACACTAAGGCCAAAAGGACAGATGAGAACAAAGATAGAAAAGATGTGCTAAGGGAGATACAACAATAAAAAGGAAGAAACTGAAAGGGAGTGGAAAAGAATTAAAGTGTGTGTGTGTGTGTGTGTGTTTGGCAGCTGACAGAAAGACTGGCAAGAGGAAAAAGCACATGGAAGCTCAGGCTGGAAGAGAGGAAAAGCAAAAATGATTAGTTCTTGGCACAGGAGAGACACTGAGCCTGTCATCTGAGAGTGAACTGGCAGAGAAAGAGAGACCTTGGGTTTACAACACCAAGCAGGGCCAATGTCTGGGGATATGGAACAGAGAAAGAGTTAGAGGCATGGACAAACCCAAAGAAATTTGAAGAGAAAGATTTGAGACCTGGAGGGGGAAAAAAAAGCACATAGTTATATAATGTTGAATAATGAGCAGCAGGAAAGTTGTTTGACCTAGAATACCAAGAGAACAGGAGAAAGACTATAGTTCCCTAGAAAAAAGACAGCAATCTAGTGAGAGAAAAAGAGAGAGAGTGAGTGCCTTGGTGAAAGAAGTGGACAGTAAGATAGAGTTATCTGTATAGGGGAAGTTTGAAGATTGTCAAATAGGAAGCAAGAGAGGTCACTGAAGCAGAAAAAGACAGAGAAATGGAGCCTGTTGGAAAGCTGGGCAGCTGAGACTAGGAAAAGTCAAGAGATGCGATCTGGAAACAGGCAACAAGGCAGATGGGACCCTGAAAGTGGAGAGAAAATGAAGGTCAAAAAGCATGACGGCACACAGCTCTGAACAAACTGTTCAGCAAAGAGTCTGCCAGGCTAAAAATCACTCCAAATAGCTGTGCTCCACAATTGTAGCTGAGAAATGGAAGAGAATGGCAAGTACAACAATAAACATTTTATAATTTCACTGCTCTGTAGTGTATCAGACTGTATGAACAACAAACCATTTAGGCAGTTTTGAGGATGTCTTATATCATACACTTTTCAGCTGATTCAAATCAGTTACATATACTCTCCATAAATGCACAGTCCCCTCAGTTCTTGGAAGATTAATTTTCTTGAGCCATATAAATTGTTATTATTACTATTATTTTAATATATGAGCTAGAGTAATTGGTTTATGTCTCCCAGGAGTACTGGAGAAATCCTGAAATAAGTGTCATATATCCAAAATGCATGACTTGGCTTATCTCCAGAGTTAACTGGACTGAAGCTATAAATGTATCTACATGACTTATTGGTCTCACAGGCTATGTCTACACTGGCAAGTTAGTTCGAATTAAGGAAGCTTAATTCGAACTAACTAAAGCCATGGCTACACTAGGCTTTCATTAGTTCGAATTAAGGACTTCCTTAATTCGAACTAATAAATTCAAATAGGCTATTTGAAGTAAGGGTTAATTTGAACTAGTTAGTTTGAATTAACCAATGTGGACTTGTTAGTTCGAACTAATTGCTTAGTTCGAACTAACCGGCCCATTGAACTCAATGCAATTCGCTAATTCGAACTAAGCAAATCCCATGAATGGCACTTGCTTAGTTCGAACTAAATTTTGCTAGTTCGAATTAAGTTAATTGGAACTAACTAAAATTGGTTCAAATTAGTTAGTTCGAAGTAACTAATTTGAACTAACTTTAGTAAGTGTAGACATAGCCATAGAGAGAGACTGACTCTTTGTGTACATGATTTTAACACCAAACATTATGGCACTTTCCTACTGAACCATGCCATAAACCTTTATAGTTTGACTGAAGTGAGTTCTAAGAAGCATCTTCCTAAGTGCTACATTTTTATGTTAAGAAAAGTACTTAAAAAGTTGAAGTGACTTTTGTGAACGTTTTAAAAAGACAAGGAAGCTGAAATTCTATTTTTATTTCCTGCCTCTTTACTACTACTGACTAATGATACAAACAGTTCCAGCTGCTTCAACTACCATATCATTGTATTAAACACTTAACATTGTAGAACTCTACACCTTTTCCCCTTCTAGTCACTGAGTATGTACTCAAGGATTGTGCAAGATTGTACTCGGTTAAACAACACAGTTACACTGCTATTTTAAATGTGCTAACTTGAGAAGAGCTAGTACTGTCTATTCACCTGCATCGTGAGCAACTCCCAGCTGTTGTATTGACATACCCTTCATTTATTCTGTTATGAATGTACTTCACTCAACTTCAGTCTCTCCCTGTTACTCATTCTTCCTAGAAAATAGAGGAAAACTAAGAAACAGAAGGAAACAGTATCTTTGTCAAATCATCCCTTTTCTTCCTTCTCCCTAGACTCCATTAAGTACTTTAAAATAAGAAGAGTTCCTTGTGATTTTAGTATTGTCTAAGTGTAGTCATTAATCTTTATTTTGCCACAGATCTTAAATAGTGTGAATTGGGAAATTTCCCTTGTTCTTTCACTACATACGGTCTGTTTCTGCTCCTCTTTGGGCTGTTTTTTGCATAATCTTCAGAACATGACTTTTCTCTTATTTCATCGTACCGTATTCAAGTAACGGAGCATCTTTCTTTTGAAGATTAAATCTGTTAGGATAGGCTGACAGTACTGTGAGGCTCTAAGTTTATCAAGAAGTTTATCCATTTCTTACTTCCAGTTCTTTATTTCAACATTTAGAGATTCCATCATTTTTTCCTATCCCCACAAATAAATGTAAAATTGATATATTGGTTTCCTTTAATGGAGCTATAAGACAAAGAGTTCTCCAGTTTCCCCTTAGCTTTTTCTAAGAAAGATCCAAACGACTTCTTTTATTTTTCCCCCCAAGAAAAAATTTCATGGTGCTGCAATTAAAATCCTTAAGTGTACTTTTCAGTCACTAATCGTGTTTACATGTTCTTTGCTGAAGGTAGTTTCTACTGTCTGTTACTTCCCATCACTATCTTGATTTACTGAGCAGCAGATTTCCATACTGGGGAAAGATAAAAGCAATTTTCTTACATGATGTTTTTATCTTCTCTAAGGCTGTGATGTTGGAAGTTGCTGTGCACTGGCAGCCCCCTTCCTGCTCATGTACAGTAACGTGCAGGACTAGGAGGGGGGACTAAGTGAATACTTGCTGCTCTGTCAGAATCTGCCCTGTGCTTAATCTTTATTAAAGAAAACAACCTTACAATCTTTATGTATGTTTGTTTGGCAGAGTGGATGCCTTGACGTCTCCTCTCTGATATTTAAGAAGTGAGGTTTTATCAGTAAAGAGAGCTACTTGTGAAAGACTGTTGTGGAGAAAAGCAAATTTTTTCCTTGGAGGCACTGCATCACATTTTGGTCTTGAAGTACCTCTGGCAGTAGTCAAATTCCAAAGGGGTAGCCGTGTTAGTCTATTGTAGAAAGACAACAAAGTCCTGTGGCACTTTTAAAGACTAACAGATTTATTTATCGCTTGAGCTTTCGTGGGAGAAAATCCCACTTCGTCAGATGCTTTGAAGATGGGAAAGTTACAGAATGGGAGGAAATTAAATGCAGGGGAGTGTATGACATAGGCAGTAGAACTGGGACATCAAAGCAGCCCTATATTTACAAACTATTTTAGTTTTTTTCCTCAAACCTTTTCTCTACAAACATTTTGGTGGCTTCTCTAGTCAGTCCCATAGCAGAAAGTGAGAGACTAAGATATGAGGCCTGAGCCAAAGTAATGGTCAAGTCTGTTATGTATCAAAGTAAGCAGAAGTCATGTTGTGAGTGCTGGCAGGCTTACAGTAACTTGCAAGAACAAAGCTAAACACACATTCCTACACACAGAACGCCTGTACAGAACACTTTCCTGGTGTATGCTGCTGGCAAAATTCGGTGCCAGTTGATGGGAGTTATGCAGGCTATGCAGAGTAGCTTGCCTAACTCCTGTTGACTTTGTAACTCCCCTTTGGCACACTGTCTTATCTGCAGTACAGCAACAGAAAATGTGTTCATGCAGACACAGCTCTATGCCACTTGAGGGGGTAGTTTTATTAAGTCGACCTAAATTGCCAGGGTAGACATACCCTTGATTTTTTTATAGACAGATTTAGAATATTAATTTGGACTTTGAGAAAGAAACTGAATTTGTGTGTGTCTGCTTCAAGCTATTTATTATCTGAATAATGGTAAGTGAATCATATTCAGATAATCCTGATTCTCCATTGCCTTGCTTGTATTATAATCATATATACACTGCAAAAGGTGTGACTGATGTTCCAATTGTACTTGATTGAACATACAATTCTGTGCAAGGCAATGGAGACTCTAACACAACATTTTTCTAGTATAAGTCAGTTTGTCTGTTATTATTAATATTGTTGTGTATTTGTCCCCAGTATAATTATTGGGTTTTTATGCTTTATATACTTTGTCTCTGTTGATTATGGGCTAAATGATCAACTTTTTAATTTAGAAACAAAACAAAAGAAATGAAGTGGGAGTGGTCCTGCTTTTTAGCAGGGGGTTGTACTAGATGATCTCGTGAGGTCCCTTCCATCCCTATTATTCTATGATTCTATGGCTATGTCTACACTGGGGAATTTAAGTTGACTTTAACTAAGTCAACTTAGTGTGTCCCCACTTAAAAATAAAGTTGACTTAAAGGGGAATTTAAAAAGTCAACCTAGAGCGTCCACAATGGATGCTCTAGGTCGACTTTGTGGAGCTAGGGGGAACTAGGGCAGGTCCATGGGGGCAGGGATGCATCCCTTGTCCAATGCCAGGGGGCTCAGCCTTTGCCCCATTGTACCTAGGTACAATGGGGCAAAGGGGTCAGGGACCCTGGCAGGGCATAGGGGCAGGGTGGGAAGGGCTCTGCCCTGCCAGGTGGGGGGGCATGCCAGGCTCCCCCTGTGCCCCCCCCCAGCAGGGAGGGCATTGGTGTAGCCCTGGGGTAGCCCTAAGTTGATTTAGGGCTACCCCACGGCTAAACTGGCTTAAGTCAACTCTAGGGAGTCAACTTAAGCCTTAGGTCTACTAAAAAGCAGGTTTTATAAAGTCGACTTAATTTTCATTAAGTCGACTTTATTTTCCTTAAGTCGACTGAAGGAAACTGTAGTGTAGACGCAGGGTAAATTAAGTCGACTTAAGCAAGCTTAAGTCGACTTAATTTTCCAATGTAGACGCAGCCTATGATTCTATGAAATGTAAGGGTGATGATAAAAACATTTTAAAACATACTTACAATCATATCTATTCCTCTGTAATTTAATGCATAGGTATAAGATATCAAAGTAAGTTTTAAAAGTGCATTTCAATTGCACAGTTATTAATTAGAGGCCAGATCTTTAGGTGGTAAAAATTGGGGGAGCGTCAATAAATTCAGATAATGCCAATTTTGCCAGTACCAGGTTTTGAGTCATGCTGAATATTTCAGAATGTCATTTCATTTTGGGGGGAAATGTTATGGTACTTCCCGAAATAACTGAAATATATTCTGGTATTTCTTTTTTAGGACTCAATCTTCAGCCGCTGTGCCTCTGTAGAAAAGCTTCCAGGTAGAGGAGGAAATGAGCACTGATAACAGTTGTTATTGTTGATACATTTTGCAAGTAGATTGAACCATTTCACTGTGCTGATCCTTTTATGAAAAAAATCTACACATGAAAAAATGACCTTGAATTAAGGGTGTCACTTCAATGCAAAGAACTAGAGAGCTTGTCGCTTTCCAGGAAGCGCAAAGCTAAGTGTTATCCTTTGAGGTTATATTATAATTATCATAACTGCATGCAAATACATATCTATACATTAACTCAGTGATATGACTGTTTTATGGATTTTTATGGTGCGGGACTGATATCATTACTTCATGTTTATCATAAAGCTCTTGTGCATCATATCGATCGACATTCACAAATCATCTGTCATCAGTGACCTGAATTCTTTTCTTAAGGATGCTGTCAGGTGAGACCTATTTGTCATAAGCTGTGATTTTGCTCCAGCTAAGCTTTCCTGGAATAGACCTGCAAGTATGAACATAGAAGTGAACCATTTTGAATACCTCCGTGAATAATTTGTTAGGCAGCAATTTTAAAGCTTTCATAGCTCCAATATAAATTTTAAATGAATTTTGGTAAACATATCAAGGTTATGTCAAAGTTAATGCAGTTTTAACAAATAATCCCACCTTCCTGAACAGAACATCACTTGTTGGAAATGGATAATCAGTTCTGCACTTATTTTTTTCCTTATGTATAATATAGTATAATAAATTATATTAGAGTCAGGAGGAAAATTACTCCAAAATTTTGAAGCAGGGCAAATCTTATGTATATGCTGATCTGTAGAGAAAACTGGGCAAAATATGTCCAAATATCTCAGCAGGCCATGTGTTGAAATTTGTGATTTGCAAATGACATACCATAGTTTAGAGGTAATAGCTCCAGTTGGTGCAAGACAGCATAGATTCATGTATTCAAAGGGCCAATGGGTTTATGTGAACTTTCACCAACTGAGAATCTGGCTCTTAAAAAAAAAAAGGGGGGGGGGCTAATTGAGCTCCTTACAGTCAGTTCACGATGCAAATATAGATTAACAGTAGGAATCTTAAAGATGACTTAAAAACAAAAGAACAATGTGGCTTTTGCCTTTTTTTATTTCTTTATGGTACATATAGTCCTTTTGAAAGCCTTGGGTAACATGTGTGTGCAACCCCACACCCTCTTTCTGCTTTTTTCTTTTAACTTAAAAAATCAGATCATGTCCAATGTGAAAGACTCTCTAGTAACTGAAGAACTAATGAAATTGTGATCTCATATGAGACTGAGGGCCAAATACTCCTGTATTTCACTGTAACTCTATTGACATGAATGGATTTATCCCAAATTACACCAGCCGAAGACTTGGTCCTTTGTTTTTTAATCGCTGTTAGTGGCTATTTAAATGTAGTGGCTAATGGATGATTGAGGAGGAAAAAAAAGCTGTCTTTTAGAAAGATTCAGAGGGTTATCTGTGTTATTCTAGGTCAGCAAAACAAACAAGGGGTACATCCACACTGGAGCCTTAGGTCAACTTAAGGATGGTTAAGTTGACCTACAGACTGCTGCGTCCACACTGGGCACTTATTAGGTCAACTTAAGTGCTTCCTTAAGTCGACTTAATAATACCACCTCTTAAGGTCGACCTAAGGCTTAAGTCGGCCCTATTAAATCTACTTAAGCCAGTGTAGACAGGGGATAACCCTTAAATCGACCTAATTAGCCTCCAGGCCCCCTCACAGAGTTCCTGGTCACTCCTCCATCGACCTAGCACCTGCCAGTGTGGACGCAGGGCTCTGGACTCTCTGAGTTGACTTAAAAAGGTCAACTTTAAGTCAACCTTGGTTAAGTCGACTTAACAGAGCCTCCAGTATAGACGTACCCAAGGAGTCTTATGGCGCTTTTAAAGTCTAACAAATTTATTTATCGCATGAGCTTTTGTGGGAGAGATCCCACTTCATCAGACATTTGAAAAATAGAAAGAAGTATAGGAAGGACTGGGGACAAATGCAGCAAATTAAACAGGTTGCATTGATTCAAACTTAGTGGAGGCTAAAAGAGGTGACAATCACTGTTTATAATGAAAAAGCCAAGAAACATCCCTATTCAAACCCAAGTTGATGATATCAAATCTGCATATGCATTCTTACTCTGAAGTCTCTCTTTGAAGCTTTGACCTAGAGTAAACTTCTTTAAGAATAGCCACAGATAAATCCATCATGTAGTGGCCAAGGAGATTGAAGTGATCTCCTGTTGGGTTTTGAATGTTCCCGTTTCTGATGTCAGATTTCTGTCCATTTAGTCTTTTGTACAGAGACAGTCTCATTTGTCCAATGTATAAGACCAAGGGAATTATTGGCACATGATGGCATATATCACTTTGGTGTATGAGCAGGTGAATGATGGAGTAGCTGGTTTGATTAGGTCCTGTGATGCTATCATTAGTGTAGATATGAGGGCATAGGAAACATTGGGGTTTGTTGCAGGGATATGTGCCTGCCTTAGTGTTTCTGTTTCATGGTCTGAAGTTGCTGTTGAGTATCTGTTTAAGGATTGGGGTCTGCCTATAAGTGAGGAGAGGTCTGCCTCCCAAGGCTTGAGAAAGTGAGGGACGATCTTGAAGTATAGGCTGTAGATCTTTGATTATGTATTGCAGAGGTTTGACTTGTGGGCTGTAGCTGATGACCGGCGGTGTTATGTTGTTTTCCATCTTGTTGTTCTATACTAGTTGACTTCTGTGTACCCGTCTGGTTCTTCCAATCTGTTTCCTCACTTCCCCAGGTGACTACTGTAGTTTGAAGAATGCTTGATAGAGATCCTGAAGATGTCTGTCTCTGTCTGAGGGATTGGAGCAAATGCGATTATATCTTAAGGCTTGGCTGCAGATAATGGATTGTGTGGTGTGTCCTGCATCAAAGCTTGAGGGATGTAGGTAACTGTAAACGTCAGCAGGTTTCTGGTAGAGGGTGGGGTTTATGTGTCCATCACTTAATTGTACAGTAGTGTACAGAAAGTATATCTCCCGTGTGGACTGGTCTAGGCTGAGTTTGATCATTGGGTGAAAATTGTTGAAATCTCAGTGGAATTCTTCAAGGGCCACCTTTCTATTGGTCCAGATGATGAAGATGTCATCAGTGTAGATTTATGCCACTTCAGTAGAAGTGAGAACTCACAATAATCCTCTGAGGCCTTCTGTATAAGAGAAAATTGCACTGATTGAACTGGGTGTTTCCTCTCTCTCTCTCTCTCTCTCTCTCTCGCTCTCTCTCTCTCTCTCTCTCTCTCTCTCTCTCACACACACACACACACACACACACACACACACACACACACACACAC
>VOCT01104947.1:0-14211 GCA_007922175.1 Pelusios castaneus | reverse complement strand
GATGCGAGGGTTTGTGTCCTTCATCGCATGCAACCACCGTAGGGGGGGCATGGTCCGTCACCAGTGTAAATTTTGCTCCCAGGAGGTAGTACCGCAGCGCGTCGATGGCCCACCTCGCCGCCAGGGCTTCTTATTCAACCATTGAAAAATGGATCTCTCTGGGGAACAGCTTCCTGCTTAAATATAAAATGGGGTGTTCATCTCCCTCCACTGTCTGGGACAATACTGCTCCCAGCCCTACTCCGGAGGCATCAGTTTGGAGGATAAAGTTCTTTTCAAAGTCTGGGTGAATAAGTACCGGCTTGCATGTTAGCCGTTCTTTCAGTGTTTGGAATGCCTTTTCTCATTGAGGGGTCCATCGTACCTGTTTAGGTTCTGAATTCTTGGTCAAATCAGTCAGTGGTGCCACAATCGTGGCAAAGTCCGGCACAAAGCGTCGATAGTAACTGGCCAGACCTAGGAACTGCCGGACCTGTCTTTTAGTCCTTGGCGTCGGGGTATCCGCCAAGGCCTGGACTTTCCCCACTAGCGGTTGTAATGTCCCGCCCCCCACGGTGTATCCCAGGTAAGTTACTTCTTTCTGTCCCAAGCGGCACTTGGTAGGGTTGGCCGTCAAGCCCGCTTCCCGTAGCGCATCCAGTACCTGCTTGAGGTGCCGGAGGTGTTCCTCCCAGCTGGTGCTATAGATTACTATATCATCTATGTATGCGGCTGCATACTGGTCATGGGGCTGCAGGACCTTATTCATCAGCCGCTGGAAGGTGGCTGCGGCTCCGTGGAGCCCGAATGGCATAGTCACAAATTGGAATAATCCAAAAGGTGTTGAGAACGCTGTTTTGGCCCGGGAGTTTGGCGTCAGGGGTATCTGCCAGTACCCTTTTGTGAGGTCTAATGTGGACAGGTACTTGGCTCCTCCTAAACGCTCCAGCAGCTCGTCTCTACGTAGCATCGGGTAGGCATCAAACCGGGAGATGGCATTTACTTTTCGGAAGTCGATGCAAAAGCGCACTGTCTCATCCGATTTTGGCACCAACACTATTGGGCTACGCCACTCGCTTTTTGATTCTTCAATTACCCCCGTCTTGATCATGGCTTCTAGTTCCCGCTGAACGGTCGCCCACATCTTTCGTGGGAGGGGCCGGAGGTCGTCCCTCACTATCTGTCCAGGGGCTGTGGCGATGTGGTGACTCAGGAGGTGCGTCCTACCGGGGCGGGTTGACAGTACGTCCTGATACTCCTGCAGGAGTTGCTGTAGTTGTTCCCTCTGGGTCTGAGTGAGGTCTTCCCCTAATCCTACTGGCCCATCCTCCTGGGGTTCCCCCATCAAGGGTCCTAACTCTGGCTCCGGGGTCAGGGGAGCTACCCAGAGTGCTTCCCGGGTTTTCCAGGCTTTCAGCAGGTTCACATGGTAAATGCGCGTTTCCTTCCGGCATCCTGGGAGTTTGATTTCGTAGTCCACGGGACCGATCCGCCAGATCACCTCAAAGGGCCCTTGCCATTTGGCCAGCAGTTTGGACTCGTCGGAGGGCAGGAGTTGCAGGACACAGTCTCCTGGGTTGAAGATACGAGCCTTCGCCCCCCGGTCGTAATGTTGCTGTTGTCTTTCCTGAGCTTGTCTCAGGTTTTCCTGAGCGAACGCCCCTAGTTTTTGCAGTCGCTCCCGGAGCTTTAATACATATTGTACTGTCCCCTGGACTCGAGTTTCCTGCGCCTCCCACTCTTCCTTTAGTAGGTCTAATATGCCTCGGGGCTGGCGACCGTAGAGGAGTTCGAAGGGTGAAAATCCCGTGGAGGACTGAGGAACTTCCCGGATGGCAAAGAGCAGGGCAGGTAGCATTGTATCCCAATGGCGGGGGTCATCTTCCACAAATCTGCGGAGCATCGCTTTAAGAGTGCCATTAAACTGCTCCACTAGGCCGTCCGTCTGGGGATGGTACACTGATGTCCTGAGAGTCTTAATTCTCATAAGGCGGCACAATTCGGCTATCAGTTTGGATGTCACATTAGTCCCTTGATCCGTCAGGAGCTCTTTAGGGATCCCAACCCTGGTGAAGATCTTCAGTAGTTCTGCAGCGATATTCGGGGCCGTAGCCGCGTGGAGGGGAACGGCTTCAGGATATCGGGTGGCATAATCCACTATCACTAGAATAAAGCGGTTCCCGGTCTGACTTCGTTCCAGAGGACCCACCAGGTCTAAGCCCACTCGCTCGAAAGGGGTCCCCACCACTGGCAACGGCACCAGGGGAGCTCGGGCGACCCTCGGCGGGCTCGTTCGCTGGCATTCGGGGCATGACGCACAGTAATCCCATACCTCCTGGTAGATGCCCGGCCAGAAAAAAAATGCTGTGCGATGCGGTGGAAGGTCTTTTCCCTCCCGAGGTGCCCCGCCCAGGGTATCTCGTGGGCCAAGTGTAGCAATCCTCGCCGCAGGCGTCTGGGGACCAGCAGTTGTCGGATGGATTCTTGCATCTGGGGTTCCTTCGTCACCTGATACAGGCAGTCTCGGTGTATTTCAAACCGGGGTCCCTGGGGGGTAGGCTCTCCCTCATTTCCTTCTGTCTCAGGGGACGAGGCCTGTTCCCAAGCGTTCTTTAGGGTCGGGTTTTCCTGCTGTTCCCGGACGAAATCTTCCTCCTGTTCCAGCTCCCCCCTGGCCTCCTCTATGGTCTGGTGGGTGTCTTCCCTCCCTCCGGTGGCGGCTCCTTCTGCCTCCTCACTCTCTTCTCCCAGGTGGGTGCTCTTCTGGCTGTCCGAGTCCCCTTTCTTGGGGGGCCCCTCCTCTGGTCCCTCAAGTAACCGCAAGCTGCAGTTCCGCAGGATTCTTTGGAACTCAGGCCAGTCTCGGCCTAAGACCACAGGGTAGGTTAGATTGGGGATTACCCCTACTTGCATGGTGGCTGTCTGTTGTCCCACCGTGATTCACACCTGTGCCGTCGGATAGGGTCGGATATCGCCGTGTATGCACTGTAAGTGCATCACCGGCCCTATAGCTTGGAGTCCGGGGATCAGCCCTTCCCGGACAAGGGTCTGGCTGCAGCCTCAGTCGACCAGCGCGAGGTCCGACGCCTGCCCCACCTTCACAGGGACGACGAGCTTTTGCGGTGTGCGTTTTCTGGCTCGGTGGCCCATCACGCATACTTGCCCATAGCCACATTCCATGTAGGGGCAGTCACGTTGGAAATGTCCTTCCTGGCCACATCCCCAACATTGGTTCTGGCCGCTACTTCCTTGAGTCTCCTTAGGTGGTGGGTGCACTCCCATGGACGGGCTCCGGTGGCTCCCTGGCAGGGTTCTCCGAGACACCTGAAGCCGCTCGGTGCGAGGTGAGGGGGCAGGGGGCACCAAAGATGGGGTTGGTTCACTCGGGGTGAGGTTGGTACGCTCTCGTCTCGCCCCCCCGTCCCCTTTATATGGAGCGTCGGTCCTTCGGGAGGACACCCCGGGTCTCTCGGCTGTCATATAATCCTCCGTCAGGGTTACCGCCTCGGCCAACGTCTTCGGGCGATGCCGTTGGACCCATTCCTTCCTCCCAGGGGGCAACACTTGGATGAACTGTATTAGGGCAACCTCCTCAGCCACCTGACCCCCGGTCTTTTGGTCCAGCTCGAGCCACTGCCAGCAGTCTTCTTTAATCCGTTGGGCCACCGCTCTGGGACGGGCCCCGGTGGGGAATCGTGTACGACGGAGTCGTTGCCGGTAGGTCTCTGGGTTGATACCCATCTGGTCTAGAACCGCCTTCTTAACCTCCCGATACATCAGGGTGTCTTGGGGGTCCAGGTTCTGGTAGGCCATCTGGGCCGGGCCCGTCAGGTATGGTGCAAGTAGAGTAGCCCAGTGTTCCGTGGGCCACCTGGCCGCCGTGGCGACCCGTTCAAACGTCACTAGGAAGGCTTCAGGGTCGTCTCCAGGCCCCATCTTAGTCAGCCTGAGGGGTAAGTTCACTGACGTTTCCCCCCATCCCTGCTCCGGCGGCGTCGGGACTCCCGAGTCCAGATATCGAGGGTCCCGTAGTCTTCATTGCCGCGGCCATCTGCTGCACGAGCTTTTCTTGGTTGCTTTGGTGCTGGGCGGCCAGGTCCCTCACCAACTGTTGCTGGGCCTCCTGCTGCCGGGAGGCCTGGGCTTGTTGTTGGGAGGCCAGTTGTTGAAGCAGCTGGGCATACTGCTGCTGCTGCTGCGTGGCCTGTTGCTGTTGGCTCTCGAGGAGCCACTTTAAGACCTTGTCGGTCTCCATGTGCGTCCTGCTACGACTCTCACCGGAGCCAAAAGGGGGGTTAGACTCCCCCCCACCACCGGCTCCCAAATTCAGGGCCCTCTTTCAGGGTCCGATCGATGCCTGCACTCTCCATCACGTGTTAGGGGGCGTGCCAGGGCACGGCGCTTAAGCATCAACCCCGTTCTGTGGGTCCCCCCCCCTCTCTTAGTTTACTGGGCTGCCCGGGTAGCCCAGGGCAGCTGGGCCTAATAGCCACACAGTCAATACACTGCCCTTGGTTTCAGGGCAATCAGGCCTAATGGCCAGAGTCCATACGCCACCCTTGGGTTCAGGGGAAGCAGGCCCAATGGCCAGAGTCCATACGCCACCCTTGGGTTCAGGGCAAGCAGGCCCAATGGCCAGAGTCCATACGCCGCCCTTGGGTTCAGGGCAAGCAGGCCCAATGGCCAGAGTCCATACACCGCCCTTGGGTCAGGGCAATCAGTCCCAATGGCCAGAGTCAATACGCCGCCCTTGGGTCAGGGCAAGCAGGCCGACGGGACTCCAGGGGCAGTGCCCGGGTAGGGGGACTCAGGCCCACCCGCTCCATTGAGCCCCAGCCCAGGGCCCTATGGGTGTCCGGGGTTGCGACACTCTGCCAGCAGGGATCCGCCGAAACACGCTGGCTCCACCCCTGACCCCGTGACGTGGGCCCCTGGGCTACTTCCTACCCGGGTGACTGACGATCCTTCTGCGTGGTCCTGGTCCGAGGCTCTTTCGGGGCTTCCCGGGTTACCGTCCGCAGTTGGGTCTCTGGGCTCCAGTCACGAGATGGCCGCTGCTGGTACCACTACGCCGCATCAGCATCTCCCTCTTGGTCTGTCTGGCACTCCTCCCCTTCCTCAGCAGGAGCTTCAAGTGGAGGTCCTCTCTCCTTGCTGGTCAGCCCCAACTGAGCTGAGCTGCCCTCTTTTATACAGGGAGAGCAGTCTGAGCATGCCCAGCAGGGCTCAAAGGGCGGGGCCTCCTCCGCCCCCAGGGTTTGTTGGGCTTCTTCAGTGCGGGGCGGAGCCGCCCCATCACAATACCCTATGGATGATTGATATGAAAGAGATATTTCAACATAGGCCAGTGGCAAAGAATAGCTTATTATGGAACATGTATAAGACAGAGTAGAAGGTAGGCAGAGGAGATAACTTGACTAACATGGGGCCTGAGAAAAGAAATTTCTGGGATAATAACACTAAGGCCAAAAGGACAGATGAGAACAAAGATAGAAAAGATGTGCTAAGGGAGATACAACAATAAAAAGGAAGAAACTGAAAGGGAGTGGAAAAGAATTAAAGTGTGTGTGTGTGTGTGTGTTTGGCAGCTGACAGAAAGACTGGCAAGAGGAAAAAGCACATGGAAGCTCAGGCTGGAAGAGAGGAAAAGCAAAAATGATTAGTTCTTGGCACAGGAGAGACACTGAGCCTGTCATCTGAGAGTGAACTGGCAGAGAAAGAGAGACCTTGGGTTTACAACACCAAGCAGGGCCAATGTCTGGGGATATGGAACAGAGAAAGAGTTAGAGGCATGGACAAACCCAAAGAAATTTGAAGAGAAAGATTTGAGACCTGGAGGGGGAAAAAAAAGCACATAGTTATATAATGTTGAATAATGAGCAGCAGGAAAGTTGTTTGACCTAGAATACCAAGAGAACAGGAGAAAGACTATAGTTCCCTAGAAAAAAGACAGCAATCTAGTGAGAGAAAAAGAGAGAGAGTGAGTGCCTTGGTGAAAGAAGTGGACAGTAAGATAGAGTTATCTGTATAGGGGAAGTTTGAAGATTGTCAAATAGGAAGCAAGAGAGGTCACTGAAGCAGAAAAAGACAGAGAAATGGAGCCTGTTGGAAAGCTGGGCAGCTGAGACTAGGAAAAGTCAAGAGATGCGATCTGGAAACAGGCAACAAGGCAGATGGGACCCTGAAAGTGGAGAGAAAATGAAGGTCAAAAAGCATGACGGCACACAGCTCTGAACAAACTGTTCAGCAAAGAGTCTGCCAGGCTAAAAATCACTCCAAATAGCTGTGCTCCACAATTGTAGCTGAGAAATGGAAGAGAATGGCAAGTACAACAATAAACATTTTATAATTTCACTGCTCTGTAGTGTATCAGACTGTATGAACAACAAACCATTTAGGCAGTTTTGAGGATGTCTTATATCATACACTTTTCAGCTGATTCAAATCAGTTACATATACTCTCCATAAATGCACAGTCCCCTCAGTTCTTGGAAGATTAATTTTCTTGAGCCATATAAATTGTTATTATTACTATTATTTTAATATATGAGCTAGAGTAATTGGTTTATGTCTCCCAGGAGTACTGGAGAAATCCTGAAATAAGTGTCATATATCCAAAATGCATGACTTGGCTTATCTCCAGAGTTAACTGGACTGAAGCTATAAATGTATCTACATGACTTATTGGTCTCACAGGCTATGTCTACACTGGCAAGTTAGTTCGAATTAAGGAAGCTTAATTCGAACTAACTAAAGCCATGGCTACACTAGGCTTTCATTAGTTCGAATTAAGGACTTCCTTAATTCGAACTAATAAATTCAAATAGGCTATTTGAAGTAAGGGTTAATTTGAACTAGTTAGTTTGAATTAACCAATGTGGACTTGTTAGTTCGAACTAATTGCTTAGTTCGAACTAACCGGCCCATTGAACTCAATGCAATTCGCTAATTCGAACTAAGCAAATCCCATGAATGGCACTTGCTTAGTTCGAACTAAATTTTGCTAGTTCGAATTAAGTTAATTGGAACTAACTAAAATTGGTTCAAATTAGTTAGTTCGAAGTAACTAATTTGAACTAACTTTAGTAAGTGTAGACATAGCCATAGAGAGAGACTGACTCTTTGTGTACATGATTTTAACACCAAACATTATGGCACTTTCCTACTGAACCATGCCATAAACCTTTATAGTTTGACTGAAGTGAGTTCTAAGAAGCATCTTCCTAAGTGCTACATTTTTATGTTAAGAAAAGTACTTAAAAAGTTGAAGTGACTTTTGTGAACGTTTTAAAAAGACAAGGAAGCTGAAATTCTATTTTTATTTCCTGCCTCTTTACTACTACTGACTAATGATACAAACAGTTCCAGCTGCTTCAACTACCATATCATTGTATTAAACACTTAACATTGTAGAACTCTACACCTTTTCCCCTTCTAGTCACTGAGTATGTACTCAAGGATTGTGCAAGATTGTACTCGGTTAAACAACACAGTTACACTGCTATTTTAAATGTGCTAACTTGAGAAGAGCTAGTACTGTCTATTCACCTGCATCGTGAGCAACTCCCAGCTGTTGTATTGACATACCCTTCATTTATTCTGTTATGAATGTACTTCACTCAACTTCAGTCTCTCCCTGTTACTCATTCTTCCTAGAAAATAGAGGAAAACTAAGAAACAGAAGGAAACAGTATCTTTGTCAAATCATCCCTTTTCTTCCTTCTCCCTAGACTCCATTAAGTACTTTAAAATAAGAAGAGTTCCTTGTGATTTTAGTATTGTCTAAGTGTAGTCATTAATCTTTATTTTGCCACAGATCTTAAATAGTGTGAATTGGGAAATTTCCCTTGTTCTTTCACTACATACGGTCTGTTTCTGCTCCTCTTTGGGCTGTTTTTTGCATAATCTTCAGAACATGACTTTTCTCTTATTTCATCGTACCGTATTCAAGTAACGGAGCATCTTTCTTTTGAAGATTAAATCTGTTAGGATAGGCTGACAGTACTGTGAGGCTCTAAGTTTATCAAGAAGTTTATCCATTTCTTACTTCCAGTTCTTTATTTCAACATTTAGAGATTCCATCATTTTTTCCTATCCCCACAAATAAATGTAAAATTGATATATTGGTTTCCTTTAATGGAGCTATAAGACAAAGAGTTCTCCAGTTTCCCCTTAGCTTTTTCTAAGAAAGATCCAAACGACTTCTTTTATTTTTCCCCCCAAGAAAAAATTTCATGGTGCTGCAATTAAAATCCTTAAGTGTACTTTTCAGTCACTAATCGTGTTTACATGTTCTTTGCTGAAGGTAGTTTCTACTGTCTGTTACTTCCCATCACTATCTTGATTTACTGAGCAGCAGATTTCCATACTGGGGAAAGATAAAAGCAATTTTCTTACATGATGTTTTTATCTTCTCTAAGGCTGTGATGTTGGAAGTTGCTGTGCACTGGCAGCCCCCTTCCTGCTCATGTACAGTAACGTGCAGGACTAGGAGGGGGGACTAAGTGAATACTTGCTGCTCTGTCAGAATCTGCCCTGTGCTTAATCTTTATTAAAGAAAACAACCTTACAATCTTTATGTATGTTTGTTTGGCAGAGTGGATGCCTTGACGTCTCCTCTCTGATATTTAAGAAGTGAGGTTTTATCAGTAAAGAGAGCTACTTGTGAAAGACTGTTGTGGAGAAAAGCAAATTTTTTCCTTGGAGGCACTGCATCACATTTTGGTCTTGAAGTACCTCTGGCAGTAGTCAAATTCCAAAGGGGTAGCCGTGTTAGTCTATTGTAGAAAGACAACAAAGTCCTGTGGCACTTTTAAAGACTAACAGATTTATTTATCGCTTGAGCTTTCGTGGGAGAAAATCCCACTTCGTCAGATGCTTTGAAGATGGGAAAGTTACAGAATGGGAGGAAATTAAATGCAGGGGAGTGTATGACATAGGCAGTAGAACTGGGACATCAAAGCAGCCCTATATTTACAAACTATTTTAGTTTTTTTCCTCAAACCTTTTCTCTACAAACATTTTGGTGGCTTCTCTAGTCAGTCCCATAGCAGAAAGTGAGAGACTAAGATATGAGGCCTGAGCCAAAGTAATGGTCAAGTCTGTTATGTATCAAAGTAAGCAGAAGTCATGTTGTGAGTGCTGGCAGGCTTACAGTAACTTGCAAGAACAAAGCTAAACACACATTCCTACACACAGAACGCCTGTACAGAACACTTTCCTGGTGTATGCTGCTGGCAAAATTCGGTGCCAGTTGATGGGAGTTATGCAGGCTATGCAGAGTAGCTTGCCTAACTCCTGTTGACTTTGTAACTCCCCTTTGGCACACTGTCTTATCTGCAGTACAGCAACAGAAAATGTGTTCATGCAGACACAGCTCTATGCCACTTGAGGGGGTAGTTTTATTAAGTCGACCTAAATTGCCAGGGTAGACATACCCTTGATTTTTTTATAGACAGATTTAGAATATTAATTTGGACTTTGAGAAAGAAACTGAATTTGTGTGTGTCTGCTTCAAGCTATTTATTATCTGAATAATGGTAAGTGAATCATATTCAGATAATCCTGATTCTCCATTGCCTTGCTTGTATTATAATCATATATACACTGCAAAAGGTGTGACTGATGTTCCAATTGTACTTGATTGAACATACAATTCTGTGCAAGGCAATGGAGACTCTAACACAACATTTTTCTAGTATAAGTCAGTTTGTCTGTTATTATTAATATTGTTGTGTATTTGTCCCCAGTATAATTATTGGGTTTTTATGCTTTATATACTTTGTCTCTGTTGATTATGGGCTAAATGATCAACTTTTTAATTTAGAAACAAAACAAAAGAAATGAAGTGGGAGTGGTCCTGCTTTTTAGCAGGGGGTTGTACTAGATGATCTCGTGAGGTCCCTTCCATCCCTATTATTCTATGATTCTATGGCTATGTCTACACTGGGGAATTTAAGTTGACTTTAACTAAGTCAACTTAGTGTGTCCCCACTTAAAAATAAAGTTGACTTAAAGGGGAATTTAAAAAGTCAACCTAGAGCGTCCACAATGGATGCTCTAGGTCGACTTTGTGGAGCTAGGGGGAACTAGGGCAGGTCCATGGGGGCAGGGATGCATCCCTTGTCCAATGCCAGGGGGCTCAGCCTTTGCCCCATTGTACCTAGGTACAATGGGGCAAAGGGGTCAGGGACCCTGGCAGGGCATAGGGGCAGGGTGGGAAGGGCTCTGCCCTGCCAGGTGGGGGGGCATGCCAGGCTCCCCCTGTGCCCCCCCCCAGCAGGGAGGGCATTGGTGTAGCCCTGGGGTAGCCCTAAGTTGATTTAGGGCTACCCCACGGCTAAACTGGCTTAAGTCAACTCTAGGGAGTCAACTTAAGCCTTAGGTCTACTAAAAAGCAGGTTTTATAAAGTCGACTTAATTTTCATTAAGTCGACTTTATTTTCCTTAAGTC
The DNA here is from genome assembly GCA_007922175.1 of Pelusios castaneus. Taxonomy (NCBI): domain Eukaryota; kingdom Metazoa; phylum Chordata; order Testudines; family Pelomedusidae; genus Pelusios; species Pelusios castaneus. The sequence goes on along the minus strand of VOCT01104947.1, from coordinate 3,779 downwards.
GACTGAAGGAAACTGTAGTGTAGACGCAGGGTAAATTAAGTCGACTTAAGCAAGCTTAAGTCGACTTAATTTTCCAATGTAGACGCAGCCTATGATTCTATGAAATGTAAGGGTGATGATAAAAACATTTTAAAACATACTTACAATCATATCTATTCCTCTGTAATTTAATGCATAGGTATAAGATATCAAAGTAAGTTTTAAAAGTGCATTTCAATTGCACAGTTATTAATTAGAGGCCAGATCTTTAGGTGGTAAAAATTGGGGGAGCGTCAATAAATTCAGATAATGCCAATTTTGCCAGTACCAGGTTTTGAGTCATGCTGAATATTTCAGAATGTCATTTCATTTTGGGGGGAAATGTTATGGTACTTCCCGAAATAACTGAAATATATTCTGGTATTTCTTTTTTAGGACTCAATCTTCAGCCGCTGTGCCTCTGTAGAAAAGCTTCCAGGTAGAGGAGGAAATGAGCACTGATAACAGTTGTTATTGTTGATACATTTTGCAAGTAGATTGAACCATTTCACTGTGCTGATCCTTTTATGAAAAAAATCTACACATGAAAAAATGACCTTGAATTAAGGGTGTCACTTCAATGCAAAGAACTAGAGAGCTTGTCGCTTTCCAGGAAGCGCAAAGCTAAGTGTTATCCTTTGAGGTTATATTATAATTATCATAACTGCATGCAAATACATATCTATACATTAACTCAGTGATATGACTGTTTTATGGATTTTTATGGTGCGGGACTGATATCATTACTTCATGTTTATCATAAAGCTCTTGTGCATCATATCGATCGACATTCACAAATCATCTGTCATCAGTGACCTGAATTCTTTTCTTAAGGATGCTGTCAGGTGAGACCTATTTGTCATAAGCTGTGATTTTGCTCCAGCTAAGCTTTCCTGGAATAGACCTGCAAGTATGAACATAGAAGTGAACCATTTTGAATACCTCCGTGAATAATTTGTTAGGCAGCAATTTTAAAGCTTTCATAGCTCCAATATAAATTTTAAATGAATTTTGGTAAACATATCAAGGTTATGTCAAAGTTAATGCAGTTTTAACAAATAATCCCACCTTCCTGAACAGAACATCACTTGTTGGAAATGGATAATCAGTTCTGCACTTATTTTTTTCCTTATGTATAATATAGTATAATAAATTATATTAGAGTCAGGAGGAAAATTACTCCAAAATTTTGAAGCAGGGCAAATCTTATGTATATGCTGATCTGTAGAGAAAACTGGGCAAAATATGTCCAAATATCTCAGCAGGCCATGTGTTGAAATTTGTGATTTGCAAATGACATACCATAGTTTAGAGGTAATAGCTCCAGTTGGTGCAAGACAGCATAGATTCATGTATTCAAAGGGCCAATGGGTTTATGTGAACTTTCACCAACTGAGAATCTGGCTCTTAAAAAAAAAAAGGGGGGGGGGCTAATTGAGCTCCTTACAGTCAGTTCACGATGCAAATATAGATTAACAGTAGGAATCTTAAAGATGACTTAAAAACAAAAGAACAATGTGGCTTTTGCCTTTTTTTATTTCTTTATGGTACATATAGTCCTTTTGAAAGCCTTGGGTAACATGTGTGTGCAACCCCACACCCTCTTTCTGCTTTTTTCTTTTAACTTAAAAAATCAGATCATGTCCAATGTGAAAGACTCTCTAGTAACTGAAGAACTAATGAAATTGTGATCTCATATGAGACTGAGGGCCAAATACTCCTGTATTTCACTGTAACTCTATTGACATGAATGGATTTATCCCAAATTACACCAGCCGAAGACTTGGTCCTTTGTTTTTTAATCGCTGTTAGTGGCTATTTAAATGTAGTGGCTAATGGATGATTGAGGAGGAAAAAAAAGCTGTCTTTTAGAAAGATTCAGAGGGTTATCTGTGTTATTCTAGGTCAGCAAAACAAACAAGGGGTACATCCACACTGGAGCCTTAGGTCAACTTAAGGATGGTTAAGTTGACCTACAGACTGCTGCGTCCACACTGGGCACTTATTAGGTCAACTTAAGTGCTTCCTTAAGTCGACTTAATAATACCACCTCTTAAGGTCGACCTAAGGCTTAAGTCGGCCCTATTAAATCTACTTAAGCCAGTGTAGACAGGGGATAACCCTTAAATCGACCTAATTAGCCTCCAGGCCCCCTCACAGAGTTCCTGGTCACTCCTCCATCGACCTAGCACCTGCCAGTGTGGACGCAGGGCTCTGGACTCTCTGAGTTGACTTAAAAAGGTCAACTTTAAGTCAACCTTGGTTAAGTCGACTTAACAGAGCCTCCAGTATAGACGTACCCAAGGAGTCTTATGGCGCTTTTAAAGTCTAACAAATTTATTTATCGCATGAGCTTTTGTGGGAGAGATCCCACTTCATCAGACATTTGAAAAATAGAAAGAAGTATAGGAAGGACTGGGGACAAATGCAGCAAATTAAACAGGTTGCATTGATTCAAACTTAGTGGAGGCTAAAAGAGGTGACAATCACTGTTTATAATGAAAAAGCCAAGAAACATCCCTATTCAAACCCAAGTTGATGATATCAAATCTGCATATGCATTCTTACTCTGAAGTCTCTCTTTGAAGCTTTGACCTAGAGTAAACTTCTTTAAGAATAGCCACAGATAAATCCATCATGTAGTGGCCAAGGAGATTGAAGTGATCTCCTGTTGGGTTTTGAATGTTCCCGTTTCTGATGTCAGATTTCTGTCCATTTAGTCTTTTGTACAGAGACAGTCTCATTTGTCCAATGTATAAGACCAAGGGAATTATTGGCACATGATGGCATATATCACTTTGGTGTATGAGCAGGTGAATGATGGAGTAGCTGGTTTGATTAGGTCCTGTGATGCTATCATTAGTGTAGATATGAGGGCATAGGAAACATTGGGGTTTGTTGCAGGGATATGTGCCTGCCTTAGTGTTTCTGTTTCATGGTCTGAAGTTGCTGTTGAGTATCTGTTTAAGGATTGGGGTCTGCCTATAAGTGAGGAGAGGTCTGCCTCCCAAGGCTTGAGAAAGTGAGGGACGATCTTGAAGTATAGGCTGTAGATCTTTGATTATGTATTGCAGAGGTTTGACTTGTGGGCTGTAGCTGATGACCGGCGGTGTTATGTTGTTTTCCATCTTGTTGTTCTATACTAGTTGACTTCTGTGTACCCGTCTGGTTCTTCCAATCTGTTTCCTCACTTCCCCAGGTGACTACTGTAGTTTGAAGAATGCTTGATAGAGATCCTGAAGATGTCTGTCTCTGTCTGAGGGATTGGAGCAAATGCGATTATATCTTAAGGCTTGGCTGCAGATAATGGATTGTGTGGTGTGTCCTGCATCAAAGCTTGAGGGATGTAGGTAACTGTAAACGTCAGCAGGTTTCTGGTAGAGGGTGGGGTTTATGTGTCCATCACTTAATTGTACAGTAGTGTACAGAAAGTATATCTCCCGTGTGGACTGGTCTAGGCTGAGTTTGATCATTGGGTGAAAATTGTTGAAATCTCAGTGGAATTCTTCAAGGGCCACCTTTCTATTGGTCCAGATGATGAAGATGTCATCAGTGTAGATTTATGCCACTTCAGTAGAAGTGAGAACTCACAATAATCCTCTGAGGCCTTCTGTATAAGAGAAAATTGCACTGATTGAACTGGGTGTTTCCTCTCTCTCTCTCTCTCTCTCTCTCTCTCGCTCTCTCTCTCTCTCTCTCTCTCTCTCTCTCTCTCACACACACACACACACACACACACACACACACACACACACACACAC
>ML688868.1:3433-23417 GCA_007922175.1 Pelusios castaneus | reverse complement strand
GTCTGTAGTTCCCCGGATCCTCCTTTTTCCCTTTCTTAAAGATAGGTACTATATTTGCCTTTTTCCAATCCTCCGGGACCACCCCCGTTCGCCACGAGTTCTCAAAGATAATGGCCAGCGGCTCTGCAATATGTTGTCAGTTAGCAGCTACCATGACCAAAAGAAAGTTAGTGGCTGAACTGATACCCAAATGGAAAATCAGTTTTTGAAAACTCATGCTTATTAGAACAACGTTTTCAGATGCGCAGTCGAAGTCATAGTTTTTCTTGCTGTCATTCCTTTGCTCAGGTAAGACTATCTGATTGAAACACAATAGCAATTACTTTGCGTTTTAGAGCTAATCACTGAATTCGGCCCTTTCTTAGCTCAGCACATCAATCGACACATAAATCATGGAACAGGCCACATATATCATATCTATCAAAGATTATTTGTGCTATAGTGATTGCACTGCTGGCAAAAAAGACTATCAGCCATGGTTGATGAGATAAAAGACATGGGATGTTTTTCAATGTCCATCAACTCAACACTAGATACATCACATGTAAATTGGCTGTCATTTTGCATTGTGTGCTATCCAGCAGACAAACTAAGCATTTCATGCTCTTCATGAACATCAGTAGCCACAGAGGGGAGAAACTTGCCCCATGCCTACTCTATTTTCTCACCGAAAATTTACTGACATCAGTGTTCATTGTGGCCTCAGCTATAACAATACAAGTAATACGAGTGGCAAATATTCAGGGATGTAGGCAAAGAGCACAATGCTTTGGTTGATTACATACTGCACACTCCCTTTACCTTGCTGGACAGTCTGTTGTGGATTGTTGTGTTGAAGCAGTTTCTTTCTCTTTTTTTGGCTTTGTCCAAGAATTGTACATTTTTTCTCTGCATCAAATCAGTCATTGGAGGATTCTTCAAGATTCACTACAAAGGGATGACCAAATGCCCAAATCACTCTCTGGGACATGGTGAAGTGCCAACACTGATGCTGTGAATGCTCAAATTAACCTTTTTCACTGCTGTAAACCTAATGAGTTTTGGCACTGTTCTTCAACAAATATGAGACAGTTTGATGAGTATGAAATTCAGGGGGCTGCAAGGACTGCTAACCATGACTATAAGTCACCCAAATGCCACTTAAGACAGAAGACATGCGACAATGCAATCGCCCACTCATTCAGTGAAACGGAGGCCTTCAGAGTTAATGCTTTCATCACAATCATCAACAAACAGAAGGGTATACTGACAATTTTTTCTTCTAACATTTCAAATTCTTAAGTCAATGAAGGTATCAAATGTCAGTGTCAGAAGTATCCAGATGATCTTTTAGTAGACTCTATTAAAGAATTTCTTCAGTTTGTTGAATTCAGATCACTCTCAGATAAGGAGAGAAAAGATGACGAAAGCAAATCCATTTGCATGTCATGAGTTATCACTGAATCCAATGTGATCAACTGCTCCCCAAACATTAAAACTGCATTACGGCTGGCAGCGTGGACAGGAGATACGCAAGCTATGTACTGAAACTTGCATATCTCCCATTGACTTACTAACTAATGTTCCCTTACCCCTGTGTCTCCACTGCACTGCATCAACAGGAGATGCCTTTGGGTCAATGCATTACTCTTTGGGAGCGGAGGTGGATTTACTGCATCAGCTGCAGAGCACTCCCAGGATTGACTGTGTAAGTCTCCACTGCCCACTCAGTCAATCTGGCTAAACCCATCTGTGGAGGCCATTGCAGCCCCAGCAGTGTAGACATACCCCTAGTACTTTGTCCCTCTTGAGCAGACTTGTCCAACATGTGGCTGCGAGCCAGACTCCAGCCCACCAACGGCCATTACCCAGCCCATGGACGGAGTGAGCTGCTGCACATACTTAGAAGCCGGGGGAGCTGGCTGGGGGAGGAGATCAGCAGCCTGCCTGCCAGCCGAGGAGCTGCTGGCCTGTGGGGCTGCTGGAGAGGAGAGGGGGATCAGGAACCTGCCCTCCGAGGGCTGTTGGGAGAGGGAGGGAGCCTGCCTGCTGCTGCGGGGCTGCTGGGGAGAAGAGGGAGATTGGGAGCCTGGGGCTGCTGGGGGGGCGAAGGGGCGGGGGGAGAGAGCCTGCCAGCCAAGGGACAGCTAGAGGATGAGAGGAGAGAGGGAGATCAGGAGCCTGCCACTGGAGGGACTGTGGGGGGGAAAGGGGAGGGTGCCTGCCCCCCCCCCCCCCCCCCCCCCCCCCCCCAGGCGTTGGGGGGGCCAGCCGACGGGGCAGCTGATGGGGAGAGAGATCAGGAGTCTGGCATGGGCTGGTGGGGGCACCGGCATGACAGTCTTCTCCACCTTCCCTTGCTTTCAGCCTGTCGACTAATGACAAGGGAGGCAGGCAGGTCATGAGGACCTTGCTCCCCCCACCACACTGGCAGCCCCAGCCTGCCTGTCTCTCCTGCCCGAGATCCCCAACTTCCCGCACCCACGAATTCCTGGGAGCTGGAGCCCAGCCAGGATCTTTTTAAGTCTAACCCACAACCTCCTGACTACACTGCTCCCCACACTCCCCTGCTCTCCCCTCCCTTACCATCCATCCCCTGCCCTGCTCCTCACAGTCTCCCCTACCAACCCACGTGGCCACCCCTGCCCTCCCATGCTCCCCTGGCACTTGTAGACACTGATACCTCTTGAAAAAAAGTAAAGAAAAGCCCCTTTCAAGTTTTCACAAAACATGGTTTACATAACCAGTGAAAACTTGTACAGTTGTGAAAATGAAACATCTAAAGGTTGCTAATGGGAGGATGGACATTATCTGAGAATTGTGTTCAGATATGAAACGTAAACTTTCACAAATGGAGTTTGTAAACCAGTGTTTATTTTTGACTGTTTACATTTTGTTAATACTACGATCAATTTCTATGCCTTATCTGTCCAGAATTTGCTGACTGGCCCCCCAAATGAAAAAAGAATTGCAATGTGGCCCCTCACCCTAAAAGGTTGGATATCCCTGCTCTTGAACATACTGAGGTCTTTGAATTACAATTACAGCATTCATGACTTTAAAGACAGCTAAAGTTGGCGGGGAGGGAGGAAATGTTTGAAGAACTGAGTATAGTGAGAGTAGAATAAGTTTCTTAATTTTACATAATTAAATAATTTGTAAATACATATGTAAATAAGTGTTTGACAACTTCATAATAATTTTTTTTTGGCAATATGTAATGCCAATTTAGGCCCTTCCCTCATTAGCTTTATGCCCTTCACAGCCTTTCCCAGCCCCCATGCACCCCTCCAACCCAACCAGATCCTCCACCTCTGAGTGAATCCCAGCCCACGTCCACCCTTCCAACCCACTGAGACCCACACTTTTCAATAAATCCCAGCACCCCTCTACCCCACCCAGACCCCCACCTCCAAGTGAATCCCAACCCTCATACAACCCCCAACCCACCCGACCCCCCCACCTCTGACTGAATCCCAGCTCTCGTCCAACCCTCCACCCCCCAGACCTCCCACCTACCAGTGCATCCCAGCCCCCGTGCATCCCTCCACCCCACTGAGACCCCCAATTCTGCGCGAATCCCAGCCCCCGTGCAACTCACCCAGCCTCCCCAGCCTTGAGTGAACCCCAGCCCCCGTGCAACACTCCAAACCACCCGAGACCCCCGCCTCCGACGGGCTCCCAGGCACCCCAGGAGCGGATCGCACCAAGACAAACCTGCCAAGCCCCGCAAGAAGCAGCAGCCCAGCCGAGTCCTGGCTCCCAGATCCTGCCGGACGCCGAGGCGGCTCCTGGCCCAGCCGCGCAGAATGGGGTGACGGACTGGCCTGGAAGCACACGCCCCCAGCCGGCACCAGCGCCCCGGGAGCCCGGCCCTGCCCGGGAAGACAGCGCTGCTCCAGCTCCTCAAGCACAGCCTCCGCGCGGCTGCTCCGGCACTACCCCACCCCGAGATGCCGCCGGCCCCGCCCACAGACCCGCCCAGGAGGCGCAGAGGGCTGCCCTGTGGTCTGCCGCCCCCTGCGGCTCAGTGTGCGTGGGGCAGGCGCGTGTTGCAGCTGCCGGGGCCGGAGTCGGTGAGACTCGGACAGGTCCCCACCCAGGAGGGCTGGATACTTACATCCATGCCAGGGGACTCCCCGCGTACCACCGCTGACCCCCTGTTCAAAGTAAGATCAGGGGAGTTGGCAGCGCTAGTCCCCCTTTCCATTGCTGCATGTCCTGAGGGTGCTGGGCTGGGACCCTCCTGCTGCTATGTGGGGGGACACGTATGCCCCAGTAGTAGACTGATCAGCTGTCCCCAGTTTCCATCCTATATTCCCCAGCAATAACCTGTCCCTGGAGATGTCCCCAGTTGGCTTTGTCACCAAATAGTGGTTTAAAAATGAGGCAAAATTGTAATAAATAAATGTGACAACTAATAAAATGTAACCTCTGCTCTACTGCTTTTCAGATTTTACTCATATTCGGGGCTGTCCACAGGGGGGGTGCAGGACCTGTGGCAAATCACACTGTGCCCCCCCCCCTCCTAACATTTTTATACAGGTGAAACCTGAGGCTTAGTTGTCAATTTCACAGTAGAGCTACAGCCCTGAAATTGACAAGTAACCCTGCTTCCTGCTCCAGGACGAGGCTAGCGGCTGGGATGTCCACCTGGCTTTCTAGACAGAGGCTTCAAGCCTGGGGGGAAGCGGAGGGTGCTGATAGCCAATTGCCTGCCCAGGAATTGGATGGCTGCCACCCACTCTGAGCTGAGGTGGAGAAGGCTGCCACCCCTGGCTGGGACCCCAGGAGGCAGGGTGTGGGGGGCAGCCACTTGGTTCCCAATAGCAAGCCAGGACATGGGGGGCTGCCACCCAGTCACGAGCCCAGCTTGCATGACCCAGGAGATTGCTGCCAGGCTCCCAGCCAGGGTGCAGAAAGCTGCCATCCACCTCCCCAGTAGGACATGGGCAGCTGCTGCCCAGTGCCTCAGTGGTGGCAAATCAGAAGTCCTTGGAAATCATTCAAAAAATCTGGTCAGCCTATCCAGTAGGACACTGCATCCTGCTGTTGGGTACGGGTCTTGGGGAGGGTAAGGGTGAAAGGCTGGCATCCCACAGTTGGCCGCTGTTGTACTGATGTGGGACCTGAGACCCCAACGTCAGCACCACATGCCTTTGGCTGGGGAAGGCAGACCTCAGACCTGATGGTGTGGTAGTGAACCCCAGGTTCCACTGGCATCATCCCATTCAAGGAAGGTCCCATACTGCATGGGAATGGGAGCTGCAGGGCTCGACGCAGTGCCTTAAACACACCTTGTAGGGCAGATAGGACACTCTTTTTGGAAGGTACATCTGTGACCCCTAAGCACAGGGTGGGATAAGACTCTCTTTAGGGTTGGGTGATCGGTCAGCTAGGCACAGATTGTAACACCAGCCCATTACTTTTGTATAGAGGCCACCTTCAGTTTCACTAGCACAGATTTTAGGACCAGCCAGACATTCCACACATTCCACTGTCACTTACAAGGATAGGTTGTAACTGGTACTTATTTACATAATGTCATTTTGTCATGTCATCTGAACGCAACAAAACACCTTTATCTTGCATAGCAACATGGCAATTAAGAGCCACACTGACATCTGCATGGCAGACCCTTGTTTTTGTGGAGCTAGGCTCCCAATATCCCCCATTCAATTCAGAATAAAACTTCCATGGTTTGTCCAGTACCATGCTCAAAGAATGACATTTTTAAGATCGTGCCTTCCACTCCCATCAGCATGACCTCATGTACACTGGGGTCTTCAAAAAGGTGTCCTCTGTGCAACATGACATGATGGACACTGGACATACAAAGTCACACCAGTGGAGGGGCAGGCCCATAGAATCACAGACCTGGAAGAGACCATGAGAGGTCATCAAGTTCAGTCCCCTGCACTCATGGCAGGACCAAATACCATCTAGACCATGCCATTCCCAAAAGTACTTAAATGTCCATGTAATGAGGCACACTGTGTCCACATCCTCTGATGCCCAGGAATCTGTCAGACTCTACAGTGAGTGGCATCTTCACATTATTTATTTTATTAACATTTCCACTTCAGTCTTGTGCAGCCATGTTGTTACAGTAGCTTTCTATCTTCTCCCACAGGGCCAGACCTTACCCAAGATCTCCCTCTTGTGGGAGATCAACACATACTGGTCTCAGTTAAACCAATTCTATCCCCCTTTACTTCCTTCTCGGTCATCTTTTATAGCCCTCAACCAATGGCTATTTAGTTCATTGATCCCCAGCTAAGTAGTCATATATTCCCCCATTTAGCCTGCTCTAGGTGGTAACTAAAGGTCTGTCTACACAGTGAAGAAAAACTCATAGTTTGCCTGGCTGTTTCATTACTAGGTAGACCTCAGACTTGGGCAGAGTCCTAGAGCCCAGGTTTCAGCCTAAACCCAGAAGTCTATACAGCAATGAAACAGCCCAAACCCAAGTCAACTGGCACATCAACTGCGGATTTTTCTTTGCTGTGTAGATATACCTTGAGTGATCAGAGGGCTGGGTAACTTAGGCTATGCCTACACTAGAAAAGTTTAGTCGACTTAACAAAGTCGACTTAACTTTTTCTAGTGTAGACATACCCCTTGTCGACCTAACACTTTAAGTCGACTTAATACGGTCATTTTAGGTGCTAATCCCCATCCACACTGGCTTAAGTCGATTTAAGGAGTTGACTTAAGCCTTAAATCGACCTAAAACTAGGTGTTATTAAGTCGACTTAAGTTTTCCTTAAGTCGACTTAAGGAACAGCTTAAGTCAACTTAATAAAAGCCCAGTGTGGACAGGGAGTAAGTTAGGTCAACTTAAGCCTCCTTAAATCGACCTAACTTGTAAGTGTAGACGCACCCTTAGTTTGCAGCACTCTCCCACAGTCCTCTATCCTGGAGATGCATCTTACACAGATAGGTGAGGGTACTGACGAAGTGGGATTTTCTCCCACGAAAGCTCATGCGATAAATAAATCTGTTAGTCTTTAAAAAAGCCACAGGACTCTGTTGTCTAGTTAGAGTATTAGTATTGTAAACTGGAAATAATCACAGCAAATTTTTCTGAATGTTGTTTTACAGTCAAAGCCCTATTTGTTAAACTAAAAGGGGACTGAATTTATAAAATACAGTCAATAAAATTGAACATTTCAAAATGACAGGAGGTACATGACAAATTGCAGGATACTTTCTTCTCATTTGTCAAAATACTGCAAAGAGATGCATTGGAAGAATGCATTGGAAGAATTATTAAATGTGAGTTGTTCTTCCTCATCAGCACTTTGTGATTATTTTCCAGTTGTAAAAAAATGCTTCATATAACTAGTCATTCATAGGACTGGTGTTCATAAAGTTGAGGGTGTACTGTAACTTTAAAAAAGGAGCAGAGGGAGCGTTATGCTTCAGGGCAGGAAAATGGTCCATGCTTCAGCATCACAAAACTGTGAAAAGTAGATGAGTCAGAAAACTTAGGAACTAAAGCTATGGGACAAAACAGGAAAAGGACTGTGCTTGCAAGGATATAGATACTTCTATCCTTTTTGATCCAAGTGGTTAGCCTAAGTTTGAGGTCCTGCGGATTGTTTCCATTAGGATGAGAAAATAAAGCCAGGAATTTGTGATCCAATCATGTTTATTGACAAAGAACGTTCCAAGTCATGTTTGTCTAAACATAGCAGGAATCAGCATAAGATTGTTCTTTGGTCAGAGTTCCAGGCATCTGTCAGCCAGCCTAGCATCACTCAGCGAAAAAGCTGTTAGCTTCGTCTCAGGGCCATGCTACTCGTTCTTTGTCCGGGGCGATTTCTTGCTGCTTCTTCTCAGCTTCTCTGGTCTGTCTGCTTCTCTTTCTCAGACCTGGAAAGCTTCACAAAACAACAGTAAAATCCTTTGCTCATATTGCCTTTGCTGTGGGCAGTAATATATGCCTGTATTTGGGGTTGAGTCAGACCACAATTGTTTCAGCCACCTAGTTTCATAAAGGAGCTTAATGGTGTCTTACAGTTATAATAAATGAAAAGTGTCCATTAAGCCCAGCCCATGACTCCTCTTCTCCATTTCAATAGAGTCCAAAACAACCCATTCCAGACAGAAAAAATAAATTTAACAGATTACAGTTGAACAGTAACTGTTTACAGTGTCTGTCAGGATGTTTTCATATCATCAGTGTAACACAATTTTACTCCTGTCCTGCTCAAATCTTGGTGTTTTTCTTTCCCTGTCCAATTTCCTTTCAGTGAGCCCCTTAAGAATACCTCCTCCTGGGAAATCTGCTGGCTGGAACAGACTCTCTCCAGTATATTGTGGTGTGTGGAACTCATCAGCTCCAGGGGCCAGCCATGCTGAAACCTCATCCCCTGATACTTTCACAGGTAGCCCTTATGGATAATCTTGAATTTAATCCTGGGATTTAGTTGTATTAATGCACCACTTCATTTATTCAGGCCAGTACTATGGGGGTGTTATAAAGTGGGAAATTTGGTGATATTTTCATGAGTCCTGTTCATGCCTCAGTTTCCCTCTGTGCCTTGCTTTACTATGCAGAGTGCAAAGGGTTAAAAAGCAGCTTGGGGAAGAGCAGGACACATGGGCTTTTGGTCACCTCTCTGGTATGGCATGAATGGGTTATTAAGGACCAGTAGAAACTGACCCTGATCAACAGAAGATCCAGAAAGACAATGGGGGTCCCAATGGCTGGGACATGCATACAAGCAGTAACCAATAGCCAAGAGGAAGGAGATTTCCTGCCCTCCATCCCCCTTCCTTCCTGCAAAGGCCTAAACTGGAGAACAAAGGGAAAAGGTGTCAGGTCTCGGAGAGAGAGGGAAGGGAGAAAACAAAAAACCCACACACACCTGCTGGAACCACAGAGAGCCAGCCAAAGTGTGACTTAAGGGAACCCTAGAACACTCTCTTAACCTTCACATCTCGAAGAGGAGTTTCAGATTCTGCATGCCGGCTGACTCAAATTATTACCTTGTTTTTGGAAAAGCAGCGCAAATACTCACTGAGAGCATTGAAGCATGAAGGATTAGAGTGCAGGTTTCCTACAAGAATCTGATTGATTGTACAGAGTCAGAGAAAGAGAGAGATCACTGGCAATCAAAGACCCAGTTTCAGAGTCTTGCAGGCCCACAAGCCTGCCGTTGTAGAAGTGGGTGGGCCATTGGGGCCTGGCCCACTAAAGGGGTCACTCCCAAGGAAACTGGCAAATGCAGGGGTTCCCAAACTTCCTGCCAGCATGGCCCCATTTTGTGGAAGTCTTTCCTGCCAGGACCACAGACAGCACTTCAGGAACCTTTGGGGCTAAAGGGCAAGGCATGAATTAGACCCTGCAGATATATGATAAGGGCCTTCTCAAGGTTTATCCAGTGCAGGGCTCCTTCTTTCTCCTATGACTGGAACCAGACAATGTCTCCTCTTTTAAAAAAAACAGTTCCCACATGACCTTTCCTCAGAGAATCTTTTCCTGTTCTAGCCTCAAATTTTCCCTGGCAAAGGTGTTAGCTTTGTCTAGTTGAGATTGGAAGGTTTCTACATAATCCAAATTCCTTTGTTCCTCTTCAGGAACTCCCTCAATAGATTTGCTACAGTCCTTAGCTCATGCCAGAACATGAGGAGTGCTGTGGTACACTTCATATTCATTGACTGTTGTTCTATAAGTTATAAAAGAGAATGTGATCTGTTGGTCCAAGTAAGTTTGATGCTGTTCTATAGAGATAGCCTGTTGAAACCTCCGAGTCTGATTGAACTAGTTAGTCAACCTTCCCATCAGACTGTCAGGTGGTGTGTTCTTTACCACTCCCAAGAACCTTATATATCTGCCAAAACACTCTGGATTCAATGTTTTTTCTGCTACATTGGGGCTCTTCCTGTGTTAGGGAAACCCCTTTGTAATGCAAGAATTCAATTAATTCCCTGCACCAATATTCTACGTCCGATCAGCATTTCCCCCAGTAGAAATTTGCATTCTGCTTGGCTAAAGTTTTTGCAATGCCAACTGTTCACTAGTTTTAAATTAATCATGACCATCTAGTAAAACCTGCTGGTTTTTTTCAACCTTCTGTACAATATTTCATCTTTAAAAATTCAAGTTCTTCCCTGTGACCACAAAACTTTTTTAAATTCAAGGTGATGCTACCTTCCAAGGTGGCTACATTTGCTAAATGATTTTTCCCAATCACAGAGTTTGCTGATATCATCCATGTAGGAAGCTTTTAGGTTCTCTGCAGTCCATTCCTGCAACTCCCCCACATCCAGTGCTCCAGTACATGACCTGCACAGGTGAGCTTCTCTCTAATTAGCCACCTCTAGTCTAAAGCTCCTCTGTTTGTAGCCTAATTAACTGATTGGTCCCTCCTGCTCTAATTCAGCTCCTGCAGGGTGAGTGTGGAGAGCACACCCCCCTCAGTGTTTTTCTTTAAAAACTGCCCCCAACCAATGAGAATAAATATCTATGTCAAATATGGGATTTGAAACACATGTAAGGTAAATGGGAACAGTCATAAAAAATGCATTTTTAAACTCTGAAAAAGCTAAATTGCATTCTCTGTTAACCACGGAAATGGTTTTCTTGTGTCACCCAACCTATGCAGTGGTTTTGCAATGTTGGCAAACCCACAGATAAACCTTCTGTAATAGGAGTCCAACTCTGCACATGAATGGGTAGGCATTCTGCACAACTTGAATGTTCTTTTTCTCAAGTGGAAATTCCCCCTTCACCTATTGTTGGCCTAAGGTAAATATTTTTTTTAAATAACTCCTTTCTTTGGGTTCAATTTCAGATTGGCAATCAAACTCATCCAAGACGATTTGTAAGTGTATAACTTCTTGTTCAAAGATTTTATCATGCACCAAGATATCATCTACGTGCAGCAAACCAGCTAAGAGGGGCATGACATGTAATAGCCTCTGCATTAGCCTTTCAAATGTGTCTGGTGCACTGCACAAGCCAAAAGACAGCACTTTAAATTCCCATAGGCCTTGCGGTGCAATGCATCAATAGTTTCCCTAACCTTTGGCTCCATTTCCACTTGCTAATGCTCACTTTTAAGATCCAGTGTGGAAAACCAGATTGCATCTGTCATAGCATCCAGGACATCCTCTGGTTTGGAACTGGATAAGAATCCTTTAAAGTGACTTCATTTAGTTTTCTCTATTTCAGAGTCTGGCGCTATCATACTTTTCTTAACCAGAACTATAGGTCAGACCAAAGGACTTATGGAAGGCTGAGTCACATTTTCCTCAATGGCTTGCAAAGCATCTTCCCACTTTGTTACTAGCAAACAAATAAGGTGGCTGTTCAATTCGCCAGTTTTCCCCAATAGGAATCTTGTGCTGGATCATTGCTGTACCACCTCGGTCTTTGTTGAATTGGGAGAACTCCTCCAGATTTTTAGCCAAAACATCTGAGACCATTTTACTGTTACTCATTTGAATAAGCCGCAGTGCAGTTGAACACGTCCAGTAGACAGTCTGGGATCTCAACTTTACTCCTTCCTCCCTACGGTTTTACTCTGTATTAGCATTTACTAGATTCACTGGTTCACATTTTGCAACCAGCGTTCCCCTTCTTCCTATTTACAGCTGGTCATAAACATTCAGCAAAATGATCACAACCCTGTTCTGTATTTGAATGCACAGGAATTTTAGCAGCTAAGAGTCACCTGACATGTGGGTCTCAAAGCAGGGTTCAACTATGCCCACTTTTCTTTTGCTGGAAAGCTGTCACAAAATGTACCTACTGTTGTGGTTTCTGCCTCTAAAGACAATACAATTTGTTCACTACAAACCAATTATCTACGAATCTTCTCTGCCACATTTTTAAAGGGAACATGCATAGACAATCTGTAACATACCATTCCTGGTATTTATTACCATTCTTAGCTATAATAAAATCCAAAATGATTATTAGCTAATGCACCATCTTGGCTACCCAGACTTCTGCCTATCCAAATTCCATGGGTACGGTTTTCCAATAAGTATAGGTTTCCCAGTCAGAATCTCCAGAAGATACTAATTAGATAGTACATAGCAGCCATATTGGATCAAACCAATGGTCCACCTAGCCCAGTATCCTTTCTTCTGACAGTGGACAATGCCAGGTGCTTCAGAGGGAATGAGTAGAACATTAAGTGATCCATCCTATCAGCCATTCCCAACCTCTGGCAAACAGTAATCCCTGCCTACTACAGCTAAAAGCCATTGATGAACCTATTTTTTTAATGAACGTATGTAGTTCTTTTTTGAATAGTGATAGTCTTGTCTTTCACATCCTCTGGCAAGGAGTTCCACAGTTTGACTGTGTGTTGTGTGAAGAAATATTTCCCTTTATTCGTTTTAAATTGACCACCTATAAGTTTCTTCCACTTCTATCTACAAACACCACCAAACAGCTAAAATGCTGACCTCCGGGAGAACCTAGCTAGAGGCAGTCCAGCTAGCCTATGGTGAAAATCATTGATGGCTGCTGAAAGTGTTACACTTAGTTTAGAATGTGATTTGTTTTTTTAAACACTTTTGATCAAATCTGAGATGCTTTCTTCTGACTTATAATCACTTAAAATCCCACTTCATCAGACACTTGAAGATGGAGAATTTACAGAATGAGAAGAAAATAAATGGAGGGAAGAGTAAATCATAGGATCAGGTCAGACTGTTACAACAAATCAAAGCAGTTGTTTAGATTCAAACAGTGTTGAACAGCATATTAGAGTGAAGGGAGGTTAAAAAAAAAAGGCACAAATCACCTGTTGTAATAAGGAAACCATCTGAAATCTCTATTTAACCCTAAGGAAATGGTGTCAAATCTGCACATGAATTCCAACTCTGCAGTGAAGCTTTCATTTGTAATCCACTTGCTTAAGTAGGGCAATTAACATATCATCAATGGAGTGAGAAGGGAGATTGAAGTGTTCCCCTATTGGTTTTTTAATGTGATTTCTGATATATTTGTGTCCGTTTATTCTTTTGTACAGAGACTGTCCTATTTGTCCAGTGTATAAATCGGGTGAGGGGAGGGTGGTATTTCTGGTACATGATGGCATAAATCACATTAGTGGATGAGCAGGTGAATGAGCCCTTGATGGAGTAGTTGGTTTGATTAGGTCCTATGGTGGATGATGTCTTTCATGTGGGCAGAGTTATTTGACGCCATGAACTCGGGGCTGAATAGAAAATAGGGGGGGGGGGAGTTTCTCCATCAGAACAGGTAATTTTGCTTTCCTTCCCCTCTCCCCCCCTCACCCCACCCCCTACTTCCCTGCTAATTGCTGTACTCTACTGTTTGAATCCAATCAACTGCTTTGATTTGCTGTAACAGTCTGACCTGATCCTATGACTTATACTTCCCTGCATTTATTTTGCTCCCATTCTGTAAGTTCCCCATCTTCAAGTGTCTGATGAAATGGGATTTTCTCCCACAAAAGCTCATGCAATAAATAAATCTGTTAGTGTTTAAAAGTGCCACTAGACTCCTCGTTTGTTTTGCTGAACTAGACTAACATGGCTACCCCTCTGGAACATGTCATCACGCAAAATACAGGAGAATATCTGTACATGAGTGAACCCTCTATCCTGTCATGCCTGTAGTTTCTCTAAGGGAGGAGAGGTCCACCTCCTGAGGTTTGAGAAAGTGAGGGATCACCTTTTAGGATAGGTTGTAGATCCTTGCTGGTGTGCTGTAGAGGTTTGACTTGGGGGTTGTAGGTGATGACTAGTGGCATTCTGTTATTTTCTTTCTGGGACTTCTCCTGTAGCAGATGACTTGTGCATTCCTATCTGGCTCTGTCAATTTATTTCTTCATTTCCCCAGGTGGGTATTGTGGATTTTAAGAATGCTTGATAGAAATCCTGAAGGTGTTTGTCTGAGGGATCGGAGCAAATGAAGTTACATCTTAGGGCTTAGCTGTAGACAATGGATTGTGTGGTGTGTCCTGGATGAAAGCTTGAGGAATGAAGGTAGCTATAGTAGTCAGCAGGTTTTTGGTATAGGGTGGTCTTTATGTGCCTCTCACTAATTTGTATTGTAGTGTTCAGAAAGTGTATGTCCTGTGTGGAATATTCCAGGCTAAGGTTGATTGTGGGGTGGACATTGCTGAAATCTCTACGGAAATCCTTAAGGGCATCCTTACCGTGGGTCCAGATGATGAGGTCATCAAGTAGAGGAGTAGTACTTGGGACGAGAGCAGAGGAAGCGTTGTTCTAAGTCAGCTATAAAAATGTTGGCATATTGTGGGGCTATGCAGGTACCCATAGTAGTGCAGCTGACTTTAAGATATAATCTGAAATGCTTGTGAGTGAGTACAAAATCAAAGTTCAGCCACGAGTTGTGCCATGACATCATCGTGGATAGTTCGCCTAATGGCTTGTAATCCATCTTTGTGTGGGATTTTGGTGTAAAGAGCATCTACGTATATAATGGCCAGGATGGTGTTTTCTGGAAGGTAATGGATTGAATTTTTCTCAGGAAGTCCATGGTGTCTTGAAGATAGAGTGTTGATAGTGTAGGGTCTGAGAAGTGAGTCCACGTAGCTAGATAACCCTGCTGTACGAGTGCCAATGCCTGAGATGATGAGGCGTCTGCGATTTTCAGGTTTATGGATTTCGGAACTAGATAGAATATCTCTGGTTGAAGTTCTGGGGGGTGTATCTGTCTTGATTTGTTCCTGTGCTGCTTTGGGGAGTTTCTTGAGTAGGTGATGCCACAAGACTCCTTGTTTGTTTTGCTGAACTAGACTGACATGGCTACCCCTTTGGCATGGCCGTCTTTTGCAGGGGGGCAAGCGGGGCGATCGCCTCGAGCCCTGCGGTTTCAAGGGCCCCACACCACTGCCCCCCACTGCGCCGTGCAGCCCACTCACTCCCTCAGCCCCGCTGCCGCAAGGTAGGGGGCGGATCCCAGCCTCTGGGCTGGCCCGCCCCACCCCTAGGGTGGGTTAGCCAGCCCAGGGGTGGAGCGGGAGAGCTCAGCCCAGCCTCTGGGCCAGCCAACCCTGCCCCTGCTACTAGTGCCAGCTGGTCCTCGGCTGCACAGTGGCCAAGCCCTGGGCCAGCTCCCGCCAGTAGGAGGCCTCGTGTTCCTGGCCAGAGCCAGGGCTGGCTCCTGAAGGCAGGCGGATGGCCTCATATTCCCGGCCAGGCCTGGGGCCTCGGCCTCATGTTCCCAGCCAGGCCCAGCTCCCAGTCCCTTGGGGGAAACCGGGGTCCCTGGAGGGCAGAGCAGGCTGGCCCACCATGCTCCCCTCCTGCATGAGGGGGTGGGGGCCCTGCCTAGGCCAATTGGCCCTGGGCCCCATCCCCTCCAAGGGATGGCCCTGTCCTTTGGAACTCATCTGGTACAGAAGCAGATTTCAATGATAGGTTACATAACACAGTTAATAGTTCTGTAATTTCACATTAAAGGTTTTTTAGAACTCTTGGATGAATACCAGTTGGTCTTGATGACTTATTGTTCAATGCAGCGGTTCTCAACCACTGCATCGAGACACATTGCTGTGTCGCCATACAGCGGTAAGTGTGTTGCAGAGAGCAGGGGAGATGGCTGGATTCAGCCTGGGAGGAGTGGGCTGGTGTGTCCTGTAGGGTCGTGATATGCCACTAAGCATATCATGACCTACAAAAGGTTGAGAACCACTGGTTCAATGTATCAATTTGTTCCACAAAAGAATGGCTCAGGTTCAGGAACCTCCCTCACATTCAAAGTTGTGAAGACCAATGCAAAGAATTCTTTCAGTTTCTCCACAATACCCTTATCTTCCTTGAGTGCTCCGTAAGCATCTCAATTGTCCAGTGGCCCCATAGGTTATTTAACAGTCTTCCTGCTGCTGCTATACTTAAAACAGTTTAGCTGTTACTTCTTGAGTCTTTGGCTAGCTGTTCTTCAAAATCTTTTTCAGCCATCCTAATTATACTTTTACACTTCATTTGCCAGAGTTTATGCTCTTCTCTATTTTTCTCAATAGGATTTAACTTTTTATTTTTTATTTTTAAAGGATGCCTTTTTTCCCTCTACCTGCTTATTCTAAACTCAATTTTGTCATGGTAGCATTGTTTTGGTCCTCTTACAGGAGTCTTTTAATTGGAGTAAACAGTTAAATCAAACTTCTATTATAGTGTCTTTAAAAAAGTTTCATACAGCTTGCAGCGATTTCACTTTCGGCACTGTACCTTTTTATTTGTTTAACTTCCTCATTTTTATATAGAGTCCTGGGCTGTTAAATTTAATGTTATGGTTACTATTATCAAATGGACCTCCTTTTTCCTAGCCTTTCCAGCATGTCTTGTATCCTATACTTGCATTTAACCAGTGTGCACCATCCCCATTCCTTTTACAGATCCTATTACACATTCAATACCCAAACTCCCATTATTAGTGTTAAGCTTTCCAGATCAAAATAAAGTTTTTGGCAGATCCTTGCACCTCCCGACTCCCTCCTCCTCACCTCCCAGTTCCTGAACTGGGATGACACGCATTGGTGATGCTCTGTGCTCTCTAGGCTTAAAACAATCCTTTATAACAATCCTATTTTTTCCAGAGCACCAGCATTTAACTCAGCTGTTTCCCTTAATTTTTGCATTATTGCCCATTTCCCTTCTTTAACTAAATGCATTCATCATTTTTCCTAATCATTCAAAACTGAACTAATTATCTATGTATAATGGAATAGCAGATTCTAGACAGGGAGCTATACATACAGGGTTCATGGTAATCAGATTTCATCTTCCTCATTAGTAGTAGCTTACTTTTCTGGTGCACTACCACAAGGAAATATTTGAGTGCAATGGCAAATGCTATTGCCTTTCAAAGTGCCTTTGACTTCCTTTTGCTGAACTTTATCTGTACATTTAAGTCCAATTGAGTGTCCATAAATTGATCCACTGCAAATTAATTCTGGAAGTCATTGGTGGTTTCTGGATATTCCAGGAACACAAGAGTCTTCAGGTTCTCTGCCAGTGCAGGTGGAACATCTTTTCTCACCTCCTATCTCTCAGCTGAACCCTGACCAGATCAGAATGATGGCTTACTTCAAACTGCACATCAAGTTTGTGGCAGCTCTGGCTAACAAGAACATCCATTTCACTCCGTAATAGCCCACGCTCCCAAAGTCTGCAATTCCAAAGAAGCCCCACTATGCAGACTAACCCAGACTTTACAGAAAGTGGGAAAAAATTGACGAACAGCATCCATAGAGCCATAATTTCGATTTTTTTTTGGTTGGAAAATTGGAAGGTGGAAGGGTTGGCAAAAGTTTAATTTTCTGTAAGAAAAATTCAATTTTGTTAAAAGGACTTTTTCATCAAAAAAAGACTCAAATGAAAAAATTTTGACCAGCTCTAATTCCTTGACTCTAGTGCAGGGCAGAGTTAAGTTTATTTGGGTGCACTAAGTAGACATAGTTGGTCCTCCTGCTCCAGAAGATAATTTTGTTCTTGTTTGTTTCTGCAGTTCCTTCGCTGTTTAGCAGTATTAATATCATGATAGAGTGAAATTTTACAATTTTTTAGACCATTTAGATACTTTGTAAACCCTAAACTCTTGTGAATCAATAATTAAAGATAAATTTAACAAGCAAAGCCGACCAAAAAAATCACAGGCTAAACCCGAAGTCAACACCGCTTATTCAGACAACTCCCCTTAATATTGCTTAGAGTTTTATCTGACTGAGGCATGAACAAGGTGGTCAGGATTTGGGCCCTTATATTTATTTTTGTAATGTCAGCAGCTGTATCCTTGATTTTGTCTAATGATTTCCTGTGCTTTCAGATTAATGTATTGTTTAGTTTGCAACATCAACTCAAAAATGGCTCAGTGCTCCACCAGGCTGTGCATTCTAACCAAATCTAAGCAACATGTTTAAGCATGTGCTTAACTTTACGGACTGTGAGCCATCCCTTTGACTTCTACTCACATGCTTAAGTTTAAGTACATATATAGATGTTTTGCTGGATATGAATAGAGTGCTAATCACATGGCAGGATGAAATCCAGAGGTGGTTAGTGAAATCAGCACAAGTTATCTAGGCTGTTAATTCTATTCATAATAGTTCAGTGGGAAGAAATTAAGTTGTCTTTTTTCAAGTGATTTACCAAATGGAAGCCCTAGAATGCATCAGACTGAAGGACATTTAGAAACAAATATACTCAAACAGTACAATTAAATATAAAATATACAGGAAAAAGTATCTTAATTGAAACCAGTACCAAAAATATGTTTTCAGTTCCACCATAGGCCGTAGCTATGGAGCAACATTTGGGAATTCCCTCAAATGGGCAGACACCTCCTCCCGTACTGTAATTGTCCTAGCTGCATGGTAGGCAGTCAGGCTGGAACTGTTTTGGGCCAGCTGCTGTTCCTGCAATGTGTGGAAAGAGAGTAACCTTGAAAGGGAAGGCCCACCACCCATACCCCTTCTCTCTCCACTATCCCAGTGATGTCCTGGCTAGAAAGTAGGCAGGCCGGACTAATATGGCTAATGGATCATGGCTGCTGGTGGTTCCTTTTCATTGACACCCTTTAAAGAGGCAGATCCCATCCCCTAAAGTTGGCCCTAATTGGCCAAAATCAGTGTCTGCTCGACAATTTTTATCGTAAGTGTGGGCCCCAAGTGTCACACAAAATTTACAGAAGAGCCAGGAACAGAAACCAAGTCTCCCACTCCAAGGTGTGGTTTAAAACAGTTTTAGTTGAGCTGTCTTGATGGAACCAAATTGTGATTTTTAAAAAGCAAAGAACACTGTCCAGCATATGGTGGAGGGGATCTTGTGGTTACATGATTTTGAATTATGGATTCTGGAGCTTTCCCAAATTATGCTGGGTTCTCTTTCACTTTGAATAAAAAGCTCTTTCTTATGCTTGTAAGTGGGGAAATACTGCCTCTTAGAAGCACTGCTTAGTTTTCCGGATTACTGGGTAGGGACATGAGCAGATTTGATTTCATATTGTAAAGAGGAACCCCTGGATATTGAATCCAGCACTTGTTGCTGCCAACTGTACATGGCAGAAGGGCTACACATAGATTGAAGTAATGCGCTCCCGAACTTGGCATCAGGCCTAAGCTATGTCTACACTACAGAAAATGTCAATTTGCTGACTTTCAGCCACCGCTGGCTGATGTCCACGCTATCCTTGAGTTGGTGGAGTGCATCCTCACCACAATCACTTCCACCAACCTAATGACCAGAGTGGGGGGAGCTGAGAAAGCCATCACTGGGCTCTCTCAGCTCTCCCCCGCTCCCAGGCAGGAACTAGTTGTATTCCCCCTGACAGCTTGCCTTGTCCCAGCTGTGATATATAGCTGCCCAAGCTCCTGCTTGCAAGCCCCGGGTATGCTGGCCCCCACCCTGCTGCAAGCCCCAGGGATGCTAGCTGCCCAGGATGCTGGCAGGACCCATTCAATTAAAGCAGGCTCAATTAAAAGGAACTACAGGCCCTGAGTTGGTCAGTAGGAGCTACAGGTCCTGAGCTGGTCAGTTGTTGGCTAGGACCAGAAGGGTGAAGGGAGATTAAAAAGCTGTGAAATTCCACAAGCGCAGATACCCAGGAGAAGAGATAGCACTGTGAAGCGCTGTGGGCAAGAGGCCAGTGAGGGAAAACACAGACTAAAAAGGGAACAGACTGTTACCAGCTCTCCAGGTGAAGAGGTCAGAGAGAAAACCCTGAGAAAGCAGGACAGAGATGGAAAAACTTCAGGCAAGAAGGTCTGGGAGACACCCTGCACAAACAGGGGACAGAGCATCCAATGTGGCAATGGGACAGAATAGAAAACAGCCCGAGGAATGCAGAAGCAGCAATTATTGTTTGTAGCATCCCTGGGTTGGGACCTGGAATAGTATGAAATCTGAGAAATGGGCTAGAATTTGAAGAGAACCACTGTGGAGGACGAAGTCTCCAGGGAGAAAGGGCGAGAGGAGTGGGGAACCGGTAGCTGGGTGGGGAAGGAGTGAGAGGGGGAGGGGGCCGAGAGGAGCGGCCTGGGGGGGCAAG
>ML688867.1:3432-23421 GCA_007922175.1 Pelusios castaneus | reverse complement strand
GTCTGTAGTTCCCCGGATCCTCCTTTTTCCCTTTCTTAAAGATAGGTACTATATTTGCCTTTTTCCAATCCTCCGGGACCACCCCCGTTCGCCACGAGTTCTCAAAGATAATGGCCAGCGGCTCTGCAATATGTTGTCAGTTAGCAGCTACCATGACCAAAAGAAAGTTAGTGGCTGAACTGATACCCAAATGGAAAATCAGTTTTTGAAAACTCATGCTTATTAGAACAACGTTTTCAGATGCGCAGTCGAAGTCATAGTTTTTCTTGCTGTCATTCCTTTGCTCAGGTAAGACTATCTGATTGAAACACGATAGCAATTACTTTGCGTTTTAGAGCTAATCACTGAATTCGGCCCTCTCTTAGCTCAGCACATCAATCGACACATAAATCATGGAACAGGCCACATATATCATATCTATCAAAGATTATTTGTGCTATAGTGATTGCACTGCTGGCAAAAAAGACTATCAGCCATGGTTGATGAGATAAAAGACATGGGATGTTTTTCAATGTCCATCAACTCAACACTAGATACATCACATGTAAATTGGCTGTCATTTTGCATTGTGTGCTATCCAGCAGACAAACTAAGCATTTCATGCTCTTCATGAACATCAGTAGCCACAGAGGGGAGAAACTTGCCCCATGCCTACTCTATTTTCTCACCGAAAATTTACTGACATCAGTGTTCATTGTGGCCTCAGCTATAACAATGCAAGTAATACGAGTGGCAAATATTCAGGGATGTAGGCAAAGAGCACAATGCTTTGGTTGATTACATACTGCACACTCCCTTTACCTTGCTGGACAGTCTGCTGTGGATTGTTGTGTTGAAGCAGTTTCTTTCTCTTTTTTTGGCTTTGTCCAAGAATTGTACATTTTTTCTCTGCATCAAATCAGTCATTGGAGGATTCTTCAAGATTCACTACAAAGGGATGACCAAATGCCCAAATCACTCTCTGGGACATGGTGAAGTGCCAACACTGATGCTGTGAATGCTCAAATTAACCTTTTTCACTGCTGTAAACCTAATGAGTTTTGGCACTGTTCTTCAACAAATATGAGACAGTTTGATGAGTATGAAATTCAGGGGGCTGCAAGGACTGCTAACCATGACTATAAGTCACCCAAATGCCACTTAAGACAGAAGACATGCGACAATGCAATCGCCCACTCATTCGGTGAAACGGAGGCCTTCAGAGTTAATGCTTTCATCACAATCATCAACAAACAGAAGGGTATACTGACAATTTTTTCTTCTAACATTTCAAATTCTTAAGTCAATGAAGGTATCAAATGTCAGTGTCAGAAGTATCCAGATGATCTTTTAGTAGACTCTATTAAAGAATTTCTTCAGTTTGTTGAATTCAGATCACTCTCAGATAAGGAGAGAAAAGATGACGAAAGCAAATCCATTTGCATGTCATGAGTTATCACTGAATCCAATGTGATCAACTGCTCCCCAAACATTAAAACTGCACTACGGCTGGCAGCGTGGACAGGAGATACGCAAGCTATGTACTGAAACTTGCATATCTCCCATTGACTTACTAACTAATGTTCCCTTACCCCTGTGTCTCCACTGCACTGCATCAACAGGAGATGCCTTTGGGTCAATGCATTACTCTTTGGGAGCGGAGGTGGATTTACTGCATCAGCTGCAGAGCACTCCCAGGATTGACTGTGTAAGTCTCCACTGCCCACTCAGTCAATCTGGCTAAACCCATCTGTGGAGGCCATTGCAGCCCCAGCAGTGTAGACATACCCCTAGTACTTTGTCCCTCTTGAGCAGACTTGTCCAACATGTGGCTGCGAGCCAGACTCCAGCCCACCAACGGCCATTACCCAGCCCATGGACGGAGTGAGCTGCTGCACATACTTAGAAGCCGGGGGAGCTGGCTGGGGGAGGAGATCAGCAGCCTGCCTGCCAGCCGAGGAGCTGCTGGCCTGTGGGGCTGCTGGAGAGGAGAGGGGGATCAGGAACCTGCCCTCCGAGGGCTGTTGGGAGAGGGAGGGAGCCTGCCTGCTGCTGCAGGGCTGCTGGGGAGAAGAGGGAGATTGGGAGCCTGGGGCTGCTGGGGGGGCGAAGGGGCGGGGGGAGAGAGCCTGCCAGCCAAGGGACAGCTAGAGGATGAGAGGAGAGAGGGAGATCAGGAGCCTGCCACTGGAGGGACTGTGGGGGGGGAAGGGGGAGGGTGCCTGCCAGCTAAGGGGCTACTGCGGGGGATATCAGGAGTTGGGGGGGCCAGCCGACAGGGCAGCTGATGGGGAGAGAGATCAGGAGTCTGGCATGGGCTGGTGGGGGCACCGGCATGACAGTCTTCTCCACCTTCCCTTGCTTTCAGCCTGTCGACTAATGACAAGGGAGGCAGGCAGGTCATGAGGACCTTGCTCCCCCCACCACACTGGCAGCCCCAGCCTGCCTGTCTCTCCTGCCCGAGATCCCCAACTTCCCGCACCCACGAATTCCTGGGAGCTGGAGCCCAGCCAGGATCTTTTTAAGTCTAACCCACAACCTCCTGACTACACTGCTCCCCACACTCCCCTGCTCTCCCCTCCCTTACCATCCATCCCCTGCCCTGCTCCTCACAGTCTCCCCTACCAACCCACGTGGCCACCCCTGCCCTCCCATGCTCCCCTGGCACTTGTAGACACTGATACCTCTTGAAAAAAAGTAAAGAAAAGCCCCTTTCAAGTTTTCACAAAACATGGTTTACATAACCAGTGAAAACTTGTACAGTTGTGAAAATGAAACATCTAAAGGTTGCTAATGGGAGGATGGACATTATCTGAGAATTGTGTTCAGATATGAAACGTAAACTTTCACAAATGGAGTTTGTAAACCAGTGTTTATTTTTGACTGTTTACATTTTGTTAATACTACGATCAATTTCTATGCCTTATCTGTCCAGAATTTGCTGACTGGCCCCCCAAATGAAAAAAGAATTGCAATGTGGCCCCTCACCCTAAAAGGTTGGATATCCCTGCTCTTGAACATACTGAGGTCTTTGAATTACAATTACAGCATTCATGACTTTAAAGACAGCTAAAGTTGGCGGGGAGGGAGGAAATGTTTGAAGAACTGAGTATAGTGAGAGTAGAATAAGTTTCTTAATTTTACATAATTAAATAATTTGTAAATACATATGTAAATAAGTGTTTGACAACTTCATAATAATTTTTTTTTGGCAATATGTAATGCCAATTTAGGCCCTTCCCTCATTAGCTTTATGCCCTTCACAGCCTTTCCCAGCCCCCATGCACCCCTCCAACCCAACCAGATCCTCCACCTCTGAGTGAATCCCAGCCCACGTCCACCCTTCCAACCCACTGAGACCCACACTTTTCAATAAATCCCAGCACCCCTCTACCCCACCCAGACCCCCACCTCCAAGTGAATCCCAACCCTCATACAACCCCCAACCCACCCGACCCCCCCACCTCTGACTGAATCCCAGCTCTCGTCCAACCCTCCACCCCCCAGACCTCCCACCTACCAGTGCATCCCAGCCCCCGTGCATCCCTCCACCCCACTGAGACCCCCAATTCTGCGCGAATCCCAGCCCCCGTGCAACTCACCCAGCCTCCCCAGCCTTGAGTGAATCCCAGCCCCCGTGCAACACTCCAAACCACCCGAGACCCCCGCCTCCGACGGGCTCCCAGGCACCCCAGGAGCGGATCGCACCAAGACAAACCTGCCAAGCCCCGCAAGAAGCAGCAGCCCAGCCGAGTCCTGGCTCCCAGATCCTGCCGGACGCCGAGGCGGCTCCTGGCCCAGCCGCGCAGAATGGGGTGACGGACTGGCCTGGAAGCACACGCCCCCAGCCGGCACCAGCGCCCCGGGAGCCCGGCCCTGCCCGGGAAGACAGCGCTGCTCCAACTCCTCAAGCACAGCCGCCGCGCGGCTGCTCCAGCACTACCCCACCCCGAGATGCCGCCGGCCCCGCCCACAGACCCGCCCAGGAGGCGCAGAGGGCTGCCCTGTGGTCTGCCGCCCCCTGCGGCTCAGTGTGTGTGGGGCAGGCGCGTGTTGCAGCCGCCGGGGCCAGAGTCGGCGAGACTCGGACAGGTCCCCACCCAGGAGGGCTGGATACTTACATCCATGCCAGGGGACTCCCCGCGTACCACCGCTGACCCCCTGTTCAAAGTAAGATCAGGGGAGTTGGCAGCGCTAGTCCCCCTTTCCATTGCTGCATGTCCTGAGGGTGCTGGGCTGGGACCCTCCTGCTCCTATGTGGGGGGACACGTATGCCCCAGTAGTAGACTGATCAGCTGTCCCCAGTTTCCATCCTATATTCCCCAGCAATAACCTGTCCCTGGAGATGTCCCCAGTTGGCTTTGTCACCAAATAGTGGTTTAAAAATGAGGCAAAATTGTAATAAATAAATGTGACAACTAATAAAATGTAACCTCTGCACTACTGCTTTTCAGATTTTACTCATATTCGGGGCTGTCCACAGGGGGGGTGCAGGACCTGTGGCAAATCACACTGTGCCCCCCCCCCCTCCTAACATTTTTATACAGGTGAAACCTGAGGCTTAGTTGTCAATTTCACAGTAGAGCTACAGCCCTGAAATTGACAAGTAACCCTGCTTCCTGCTCCAGGACGAGGCTAGCGGCTGGGATGTCCACCTGGCTTTCTAGACAGAGGCTTCAAGCCTGGGGGGAAGCGGAGGGTGCTGATAGCCAATTGCCTGCCCAGGAATTGGATGGCTGCCGCCCACTCTGAGCTGAGGTGGAGAAGGCTGCCACCCCTGGCTGGGACCCCAGGAGGCAGGGTGTGGGGGGCAGCCACTTGGTTCCCAATAGCAAGCCAGGACATGGGGGGCTGCCACCCAGTCACGAGCCCAGCTTGCATGACCCAGGAGATTGCTGCCAGGCTCCCAGCCAGGGTGCAGAAAGCTGCCATCCACCTCCCCAGTAGGACATGGGCAGCTGCTGCCCAGTGCCTCAGTGGTGGCAAATCAGAAGTCCTTGGAAATCATTCAAAAAATCTGGTCAGCCTATCCAGTAGGACACTGCATCCTGCTGTTGGGTACGGGTCTTGGGGAGGGTAAGGGTGAAAGGCTGGCATCCCACAGTTGGCCGCTGTTGTACTGGTGTGGGACCTGAGACCCCAACGTCAGCACCACATGCCTTTGGCTGGGGAAGGCAGACCTCAGACCTGATGGTGTGGTAGTGAACCCCAGGTTCCACTGGCGTCATCCCATTCAAGGAAGGTCCCATACTGCATGGGAATGGGAGCTGCAGGGCTCGACGCAGTGCCTTAAACACACCTTGTAGGGCAGATAGGACACTCTTTTTGGAAGGTACATCTGTGACCCCTAAGCACAGGGTGGGATAAGACTCTCTTTAGGGTTGGGTGATCGGTCAGCTAGGCACAGATTGTAACACCAGCCCATTACTTTTGTATAGAGGCCACCTTCAGTTTCACTAGCACAGATTTTAGGACCAGCCAGACATTCCACACATTCCACTGTCACTTACAAGGATAGGTTGTAACTGGTACTTATTTACATAATGTCATTTTGTCATGTCATCTGAACGCAACAAAACACCTTTATCTTGCATAGCAACATGGCAATTAAGAGCCACACTCTGACATCTGCATGGCAGACCCTTGTTTTTGTGGAGCTAGGCTCCCAATATCCCCCATTCAATTCAGAATAAAACTTCCATGGTTTGTCCAGTACCATGCTCAAAGAATGACATTTTTAAGAGCGTGCCTTCCACTCCCATCAGCATGACCTCATGTACACTGGGGTCTTCAAAAAGGTGTCCTCTGTGCAACATGACATGATGGACACTGGACATACAAAGTCACACCAGTGGAGGGGCAGGCCCATAGAATCACAGACCTGGAAGAGACCATGAGAGGTCATCAAGTTCAGTCCCCTGCACTCATGGCAGGACCAAATACCATCTAGACCATGCCATTCCCAAAAGTACTTAAATGTCCATGTAATGAGGCACACTGTGTCCACATCCTCTGATGCCCAGGAATCTGTCAGACTCTACAGTGAGTGGCATCTTCACATTATTTATTTTATTAACATTTCCACTTCAGTCTTGTGCAGCCATGTTGTTACAGTAGCTTTCTATCTTCTCCCACTGGGCCAGACCTTACCCAAGATCTCCCTCTTGTGGGAGATCAACACATACTGGTCTCAGTTAAACCAATTCTATCCCCCTTTACTTCCTTCTTGGTCATCTTTTATAGCCCTCAACCAATGGCTATTTAGTTCATTGATCCCCAGCTAATTAGTCATATATTCCCCCATTTAGCCTGCTCTAGGTGGTAACTAAAGGTCTGTCTACACAGTGAACTCATAGTTTGCCTGGCTGTTTCATTACTAGGTAGACCTCAGACTTGGGCAGAGTCCTAAAGCCCAGGTTTCAGCCTAAACCCAGAAGTCTATACAGCAATGAAACAGCCCAAACCCAAGTCAACTGGCACATCAACTGCGGATTTTTCTTTCCTGTGTAGATATACCTTGAGTGATCAGAGGGCTGGGTAACTTAGGCTATGCCTACACTAGAAAAGTTTAGTCGACTTAACAAAGTCGACAACTTTTTCTAGTGTAGACATACCCCTTGTCGACCTAACACTTTAAGTCGACTTAATACGGTCATTTTAGGTGCTAATCCCCATCCACACTGGTTTAAGTCGATTTAAGGAGTTGACTTAAGCCTTAAATCGACCTAAAACTAGGTGTTATTAAGTCGACTTAAGTTTTCCTTAAGTCGACTTAAGGAACAGCTTAAGTCAACTTAATAAAAGCCCAGTGTGGACAGGGAGTAAGTTAGGTCAACTTAAGCCTCCTTAAATCGACCTAACTTGTAAGTGTAGACGCACCCTTAGTTTGCAGCACTCTCCCACAGTCCTCTATCCTGGAGATGCATCTTACACAGATAGGTGAGGGTACTGACGAAGTGGGATTTTCTCCCACGAAAGCTCATGCGATAAATAAATCTGTTAGTCTTTAAAAAAGCCACAGGACTCTGTTGTCTAGTTAGAGTATTAGTATTGTAAACTGGAAATAATCACAGCAAATTTTTCTGAATGTTGTTTTACAGTCAAAGCCCTATTTGTTAAACTAAAAGGGGACTGAATTTATAAAATACAGTCAATAAAATTGAACATTTCAAAATGACAGGAGGTACATGACAAATTGCAGGATACTTTCTTCTCATTTGTCAAAATACTGCAAAGAGATGCATTGGAAGAATGCATTGGAAGAATTATTAAATGTGAGTTGTTCTTCCTCATCAGCACTTTGTGATTATTTTCCAGTTGTAAAAAAATGCTTCATATAACTAGTCATTCATAGGACTGGTGTTCATAAAGTTGAGGGTGTACTGTAACTTTAAAAAAGGAGCAGAGGGAGCGTTATGCTTCAGGGCAGGAAAATGGTCCATGCTTCAGCATCACAAAACTGTGAAAAGTAGATGAGTCAGAAAACTTAGGAACTAAAGCTATGGGACAAAACAGGAAAAGGACTGTGCTTGCAAGGATATAGATACTTCTATCCTTTTTGATCCAAGTGGTTAGCCTAAGTTTGAGGTCCTGCGGATTGTTTCCATTAGGATGAGAAAATAAAGCCAGGAATTTGTGATCCAATCATGTTTATTGACAAAGAACGTTCCAAGTCATGTTTGTCTAAACATAGCAGAAATCAGCATAAGATTGTTCTTTGGTCAGAGTTCCAGGCATCTGTCAGCCAGCCTAGCATCACTCAGCGAAAAAGCTGTTAGCTTCGTCTCAGGGCCATGCTACTCGTTCTTTGTCCGGGGCGATTTCTTGCTGCTTCTTCTCAGCTTCTCTGGTCTGTCTGCTTCTCTTTCTCAGACCTGGAAAGCTTCACAAAACAACAGTAAAATCCTTTGCTCATATTGCCTTTGCTGTGGGCAGTAATATATGCCTGTATTTGGGGTTGAGTCAGACCACAATTGTTTCAGCCACCTAGTTTCATAAAGGAGCTTAATGGTGTCTTACAGTTATAATAAATGAAAAGTGTCCATTAAGCCCAGCCCATGACTCCTCTTCTCCATTTCAAGAGAGTCCAAAACAACCCATTCCAGACAGAAAAAATAAATTTAACAGATTACAGTTGAACAGTAACTGTTTACAGTGTCTGTCAGGATGTTTTCATATCATCAGTGTAACACAATTTTACTCCTGTCCTGCTCAAATCTTGGTGTTTTTCTTTCCCTGTCCAATTTCCTTTCAGTGAGCCCCTTAAGAATACCTCCTCCTGGGAAATCTGCTGGCTGGAACAGACTCTCTCCAGTATATTGTGAAATTCCAAAGGGGTAGCCGTGTTAGTCTATTGTAGAAAGACAACAGAGTCTCATCCCCTGATACTTTCACAGGTAGCCCTTATGGATAATCTTGAATTTAATCCTGGGATTTAGTTGTATTAATGCACCACTTCATTTATTCAGGCCAGTACTATGGGGGTGTTATAAAGTGGGAAATTTGGTGATATTTTCATGAGTCCTGTTCATGCCTCAGTTTCCCTCTGTGCCTTGCTTTACTATGCAGAGTGTAAAGGGTTAAAAAGCAGCTTGGGGAAGAGCAGGACACATGGGCTTTTGGTCACCTCTCTGGTATGGCATGAATGGGTTATTAAGGACCAGTAGAAACTGACCCTGATCAACAGAAGATCCAGAAAGACAATGGGGGTCCCAATGGCTGGGACATGCATACAAGCAGTAACCAATAGCCAAGAGGAAGGAGATTTCCTGCCCTCCATCCCCCTTCCTTCCTGCAAAGGCCTAAACTGGAGAACAAAGGGAAAAGGTGTCAGGTCTCGGAGAGAGAGGGAAGGGAGAAAACAAAAAACCCACACACACCTGCTGGAACCACAGAGAGCCAGCCAAAGTGTGACTTAAGGGAACCCTAGAACACTCTCTTAACCTTCACATCTCGAAGAGGAGTTTCAGATTCTGCATGCCGGCTGACTCAAATTATTACCTTATTTTTGGAAAAGCAGCGCAAATACTCACTGAGAGCATTGAAGCATGAAGGATTAGAGTGCAGGTTTCCTACAAGAATCTGATTGATTGTACAGAGTCAGAGAAAGAGAGAGATCACTGGCAATCAAAGACCCAGTTTCAGAGTCTTGCAGGCCCACAAGCCTGCCGTTGTAGAAGTGGGTGGGCCATTGGGGCCTGGCCCACTAAAGGGGTCACTCCCAAGGAAACTGGCGAATGCAGGGGTTCCCAAACTTCCTGCCAGCATGGCCCCATTTTTTGGAAGTCTTTTCTGCCAGGACCACAGACAGCACTTCAGGAACCTTTGGGGCTAAAGGGCAAGGCATGAATTAGACCCTGCAGATATATGATAAGGGCCTTCTCAAGGTTTATCCAGTGCAGGGCTCCTTCTTTCTCCTATGACTGGAACCAGACAATGTCTCCTCTTTTAAAAAAACAGTTCCCACATGACCTTTCCTCAGAGAATCTTTTCCTGTTCTAGCCTCAAATTTTCCCTGGCAAAGGTGTTAGCTTTGTCTAGTTGAGATTGGAAGGTTTCTACATAATCCAAATTCCTTTGTTCCTCTTCAGGAACTCCCTCAATAGATTTGCTACAGTCCTTAGCTCATGCCAGAACATGAGGAGTGCTGTGGTACACTTCATATTCATTGACTGTTGTTCTATAAGTTATAAAAGAGAATGTGATCTGTTGGTCCAAGTAAGTTTGATGCTGTTCTATAGAGATAGCCTGTTGAAACCTCCGAGTCTGATTGAACTAGTTAGTCAACCTTCCCATCAGACTGTCAGGTGGTGTGTTCTTTACCACTCCCAAGAACCTTATATATCTGCCAAAACACTCTGGATTCAATGTTTTTTCTGCTACATTGGGGCTCTTCCTGTGTTAGGGAAACCCCTTCGTAATGCAAGAATTCAATTAATTCCCTGCACCAATATTCTACGTCCGATCAGCATTTCCCCCAGTAGAAATTTGCATTCTGCTTGGCTAAAGTTTTTGCAATGCCAACTGTTCACTAGTTTTAAATTAATCATGACCATCTAGTAAAACCTGCTGGTTTTTTTCAACCTTCTGTACAATATTTCATCTTTAAAAATTCAAGTTCTTCCCTGTGACCACAAAACTTTTTTAAATTCAAGGTGATGCTACCTTCCAAGGTGGCTACATTTGCTAAATGATTTTTCCCAATCACAGAGTTTGCTGATATCATCCATGTAGGAAGCTTTTAGGTTCTCTGCAGTCCATTCCTGCAACTCCCCCACATCCAGTGCTCCAGTACATGACCTGCACAGGTGAGCTTCTCTCTAATTAGCCACCTCTAGTCTAAAGCTCCTCTGTTTGTAGCCTAATTAACTGATTGGTCCCTCCTGCTCTAATTCAGCTCCTGCAGGGTGAGTGTGGAGAGCACACCCCCCTCAGTGTTTTTCTTTAAAAACTGCTCCCAACCAATGAGAATAAATATCTATGTCAAATATGGGATTTGAAACACATGTAAGGTAAATGGGAACAGTCATAAAAAATGCATTTTTAAACTCTGAAAAAGCTAAATTGCATTCTCTGTTAACCACGGAAATGGTTTTCTTGTGTCACCCAACCTATGCAGTGGTTTTGCAATGTTGGCAAACCCACAGATAAACCTTCTGTAATAGGAGTCCAACTCTGCACATGAATGGGTAGGCATTCTGCACAACTTGAATGTTCTTTTTCTCAAGTGGAAATTCCCCCTTCACCTATTGTTGGCCTAAGGTAAATTTTTTTTTAAATAACTCCTTTCTTTAGGTTCAATTTCAGATTGGCAATCAAACTCATCCAAGACGATTTGTAAGTGTATAACTTCTTGTTCAAAGATTTTATCATGCACCAAGATATCATCTACGTGCAGCAAACCAGCTAAGAGGGGCATGACATGTAATAGCCTCTGCATTAGCCTTTCAAATGTGTCTGGTGCACTGCACAAGCCAAAAGCCAGCACTTTAAATTCCCATAGGCCTTGCGGTGCAATGCAGCAATAGTTTCCCTGACCTTTGGCTCCATTTCCACTTGCTAATGCTCACTTTTAAGATCCAGTGTGGAAAACCAGATTGCATCTGTCATAGCATCCAGGACATCCTCTGGTTTGGAACTGGATAAGAATCCTTTAAAGTGACTTCATTTAGTTTTCTCTATTTCAGAGTCTGGCGCTATCATACTTTTCTTAACCAGAACTATAGGTCAGACCAAAGGACTTATGGAAGGCTGAGTCACATTTTCCTCAATGGCTTGCAAAGCATCTTCCCACTTTGTTACTAGCAAACAAATAAGGTGGCTGTTCAATTCGCCAGTTTTCCCCAATAGGAATCTTGTGCTGGATCATTGCTGTACCACCTCGGTCTTTGTTGAATTGGGAGAACAACTCCAGATTTTTAGCCAAAACATCTGAGACCATTTTACTGTTACTCATTTGAATAAGCCGCAGTGCAGTTGAACACGTCCAGTAGACAGTCTGGGATCTCAACTTTACTCCTTCCTCCCTACGGTTTTACTCTGTATTAGCATTTACTAGATTCACTGGTTCACATTTTGCAACCAGCGTTCCCCTTCTTCCTATTTACAGCTGGTCATAAACATTCAGCAAAATGATCACAACCCTGTTCTGTATTTGAATGCACAGGAATTTTAGCAGCTAAGAGTCACCTGACATGTGGGTCTCAAAGCAGGGTTCAACTATGCCCACTTTTCTTTTGCTGGAAAGCTGTCACAAAATGTACCTACTGTTGTGGTTTCTGCCTCTAAAGACAATACAATTTGTTCACTACAAACCAATTATCTACGAATCTTCTCTGCCACATTTTTAAAGGGAACATGCATAGACAATCTGTAACATACCATTCCTGGTATTTATTACCATTCTTAGCTATAATAAAATCCAAAATGATTATTAGCTAATGCACCATCTTGGCTACCCAGACTTCTGCCTATCCAAATTCCATGGGTACAGTTTTCCAATAAGTATAGGTTTCCCAGTCAGAATCTCCAGAAGATACTAATTAGATAGTACATAGCAGCCATATTGGATCAAACCAATGGTCCACCTAGCCCAGTATCCTTTCTTCTGACAGTGGACAATGCCAGGTGCTTCAGAGGGAATGAGTAGAACATTAAGTGATCCATCCTATCAGCCATTCCCAACCTCTGGCAAACAGTAATCCCTGCCTACTACAGCTAAAAGCCATTGATGAACCTATTTTTTTAATGAACGTATGTAGTTCTTTTTTGAATAGTGATAGTCTTGTCTTTCACATCCTCTGGCAAGGAGTTCCACAGTTTGACTGTGTGTTGTGTGAAGAAATATTTCCCTTTATTCGTTTTAAATTGACCACCTATAAGTTTCTTCCACTTCTATCTACAAACACCACCAAACAGCTAAAATGCTGACCTCCAGGAGAACCTAGCTGGAGGCAGTCCAGCTAGCCTATGGTGAAAATCATTGATGGCTGCTGAAAGTGTTACACTTAGTTTAGAATGTGATTGGTTTTTTTAAACACTTTTGATCAAATCTGAGATGCTTTCTTCTGACTTATAATCACTTAAAATCCCACTTCATCAGACACCTGAAGATGGAGAATTTACAGAATGAGAAGAAAATAAATGGAGGGAAGAGTAAATCATAGGATCAGGTCAGACTGTTACAACAAATCAAAGCAGTTGTTTAGATTCAAACAGTGTTGAACAGCATATTAGAGTGAAGGGAGGTTTAAAAAAAAGGCACAAATCACCTGTTGTAATAAGAAAACCATCTGAAATCTCTATTTAACCCTAAGGAAATGGTGTCAAATCTGCACATGAATTCCAACTCTGCAGTGAAGCTTTCATTTGTAATCCACTTGCTTAAGTAGGGCAATTAACATATCATCAATGGAGTGAGAAGGGAGATTGAAGTGTTCCCCTATTGGTTTTTTAATGTGATTTCTGATATATTTGTGTCCGTTTATTCTTTTGTACAGAGACTGTCCTATTTGTCCAGTGTATAAATCGGGTGAGGGGAGGGTGGTATTTCTGGTACATGATGGCATAAATCACATTAGTGGATGAGCAGGTGAATGAGCCCTTGATGGAGTAGTTGGTTTGATTAGGTCCTATGGTGGATGATGTCTTTCATGTAGATATGTGGGCAGAGTTATTTGACACCATGAACTCGGGGCTGAATAGAAAATATGGGGGGGGGAGTTTCTCCATCAGAACAGGTAATTTTGCTTTCCTTCCCCTCTCCCCCCCTCACCCCACCCCCTACTTCCCTGCTAATTGCTGTACTCTACTGTTTGAATCCAATCAACTGCTTTGATTTGCTGTAACAGTCTGACCTGATCCTATGACTTATACTTCCCTGCATTTATTTTGCTCCCATTCTGTAAGTTCCCCATCTTCAAGTGTCTGATGAAATGGGATTTTCTCCCACAAAAGCTCATGCAATAAATAAATCTGTTAGTGTTTAAAAGTGCCACTAGACTCCTCGTTTGTTTTGCTGAACTAGACTAACATGGCTACCCCTCTGGAACATGTCATCACGCAAAATACAGGAGAATATCTGTACATGAGTGAACCCTCTATCCTGTCATGCCTGTAGTTTCTCTAAGGGAGGAGAGGTCCACCTCCTGAGGTTTGAGAAAGTGAGGGATCACCTTTTAGGATAGGTTGTAGATCCTTGCTGGTGTGCTGTAGAGGTTTGACGTGGGGGTTGTAGGTGATGACTAGTGGCATTCTGTTATTTTCTTTCTGGGACTTCTCCTGTAGCAGATGACTTGTGCATTCCTATCTGGCTCTGTCAATTTATTTCTTCATTTCCCCAGGTGGGTATTGTGGATTTTAAGAATGCTTGATAGAAATCCTGAAGGTATTTGTCTGAGGGATCGGAGCAAATGAAGTTACATCTTAGGGCTTGGCTGTAGACAATGGATTGTGTGGTGTGTCCTGGATGAAAGCTTGAGGAATGAAGGTAGCTATAGTAGTCAGCAGGTTTTTGGTATAGGGTGGTCTTTATGTGCCTCTCACTAATTTGTATTGTAGTGTTCAGAAAGTGTATGTCCTGTGTGGAATATTCCAGGCTAAGGTTGATTGTGGGGTGGACATTGCTGAAATCTCTACGGAAATCCTTAAGGGCATCCTTACCGTGGGTCCAGATGATGAGGTCATCAAGTAGAGGAGTAGTACTTGGGACGAGAGCAGAGGAAGCGTTGTTCTAAGTCAGCTATAAAAATGTTGGCATATTGTGGGGCTATGCAGGTACCCATAGTAGTGCAGCTGACTTTAAGATATAATCTGAAATGCTTGTGAGTGAGTACAAAATCAAAGTTCAGCCACGAGTTGTGCCATGACATCATCGTGGATAGTTCGCCTAATGGCTTGTAATCCATCTTTGTGTGGGATTTTGGTGTAAAGAGCATCTACGTATATAATGGCCAGGATGGTGTTTTCTGGAAGGTAATGGATTGAATTTTTCTCAGGAAGTCCATGGTGTCTTGAAGATAGAGTGTTGATAGTGTAGGGTCTGAGAAGTGAGTCCACGTAGCTAGATAACCCTGCTGTACGAGTGCCAATGCCTGAGATGATGAGGCGTCTGCGATTTTCAGGTTTATGGATTTCGGAACTAGATAGAATATCTCTGGTTGAAGTTCTGGGGGGTGTATCTGTCTTGATTTGTTCCTGTGCTGCTTTGGGGAGTTTCTTGAGTAGGTGATGCCACAAGACTCCTTGTTTGTTTTGCTGAACTAGACTGACATGGCTACCCCTTTGGCATGGCCGTCTTTTGCAGGGGGGCAAGCGGGGCGATCGCCTCAAGCCCTGCGGTTTCAAGGGCCCCACACCACTGCCCCCCACTGTGCCGTGCAGCCCACTCACTCCCTCAGCCCCGCTGCCGCAAGGTAGGGGGCGGATCCCAGCCTCTGGGCTGGCCCGCCCCACCCCTAGGGTGGGTTAGCCAGCCCAGGGGTGGAGCGGGAGAGCTCAGCCCAGCCTCTGGGCCAGCCAACCCTGCCCCTGCTACTAGTGCCAGCTGGTCCTCGGCTGCACAGTGGCCAAGCCCTGGGCCAGCTCCCGCCAGTAGGAGGCCTCGTGTTCCTGGCCAGAGCCAGGGCTGGCTCCTGAAGGCAGGCAGATGGCCTCATATTCCCGGCCAGGCCTGGGGCCTCGGCCTCATGTTCCCAGCCAGGCCCAGCTCCCAGTCCCTTGGGGGAAACCGGGGTCCCTGGAGGGCAGAGCAGGCTGGCCCGCCATGCTCCCCTCCTGCATGAGGGGGTGGGGGCCCTGCCTAGGCCAATTGGCCCTGGGCCCCATCCCCTCCAAGGGATGGCCCTGTCCTTTGGAACTCATCTGGTACAGAAGCAGATTTCAATGATAGGTTACATAACACAGTTAATAGTTCTGTAATTTCACATTAAAGGTTTTTTAGAACTCTTGGATGAATACCAGTTGGTCTTGATGACTTATTGTTCAATGCAGCGGTTCTCAACCACTGCATCGGGACACATTACTGTGTCGCCATACAGCGGTAAGTGTGTTGCAGAGAGCAGGGGAGATGGCTGGATTCAGCCTGGGAGGAGTGGGCTGGTGTGTCCTGTAGGGTCGTGATATGCCACTAAGCATATCATGACCTACAAAAGGTTGAGAACCACTGGTTCAATGTATCAATTTGTTCCACAAAAGAATGGCTCAGGTTCAGGAACCTCCCTCACATTCAAAGTTGTGAAGACCAATGCAAAGAATTCTTTCAGTTTCTCCACAATACCCTTATCTTCCTTGAGTGCTCCGTAAGCATCTCAATTGTCCAGTGGCCCCATAGGTTATTTAACAGTCTTCCTGCTGCTGCTATACTTAAAACAGTTTAGCTGTTACTTCTTGAGTCTTTGGCTAGCTGTTCTTCAAAATCTTTTTCAGCCATCCTAATTATACTTTTACACTTCATTTGCCAGAGTTTATGCTCTTCTCTATTTTTCTCAATAGGATTTAACTTTTTATTTTTTATTTTTAAAGGATGCCTTTTTTCCCTCTACCTGCTTATTCTAAACTCAATTTTGTCATGGTAGCATTATTTTGGTCCTCTTACAGGAGTCTTTTAATTGGAGTAAACAGTTAAATCAAACTTCTATTATAGTGTCTTTAAAAAAGTTTCATACAGCTTGCAGCGATTTCACTTTCGGCACTGTACCTTTTTATTTGTTTAACTTCCTCATTTTTATATAGAGTCCTGGGCTGTTAAATTTAATGTTATGGTTACTATTATCAAATGGACCTCCTTTTTTCTAGCCTTTCCAGCATGTCTTGTATCCTATACTTGCATTTAACCAGTGTGCACCATCCCCATTCCTTTTACAGATCCTATTACACATTCAATACCCAAACTCCCATTATTAGTGTTAAGCTTTCCAGATCAAAATAAAGTTTTTGGCAGATCCTTGCACCTCCCAACTCCCTCGTCCTCACCTCCCAGTTCCTGAACTGGGATGACAAGCATTGGTGATGCTCTGTGCTCTCTAGGCTTAAAACAATCCTTTATAACAATCCTATTTTTTCCAGAGCACCAGCATTTAACTCAGCTGTTTCCCTTAATTTTTGCATTATTGCCCATTTCCCTTCTTTAACTAAATGCATTCATCATTTTTCCTAATCATTCAAAACTGAACTAATTATCTATGTATAATGGAATAGCAGATTCTAGACAGGGAGCTATACATACAGGGTTCATGGTAATCAGATTTCATCTTCCTCATTAGTAGTAGCTTACTTTTCTGGTGCACTACCACAAGGAAATATTTGAGTGCAATGGCAAATGCTATTGCCTTTCAAAGTGCCTTTGACTTCCTTTTGCTGAACTTTATCTGTACATTTAAGTCCAATTGTGTCCATAAATTGATCCACTGCAAATTAATTCTGGAAGTCATTGGTGGTTTCTGGATATTCCAGGAACACAAGAGTCTTCAGGTTCTCTGCCAGTGCAGGTGGAACATCTTTTCTCACCTCCTATCTCTCAGCTGAACCCTGACCAGATCAGAATGATGGCTTACTTCAAACTGCACATCAAGTTTGTGGCAGCTCTGGCTAACAAGAACATCCATTTCACTCCGTAATAGCCCACGCTCCCAAAGTCTGCAATTCCAAAGAAGCCCCACTATGCAGACTAACCCAGACTTTACAGAAAGTGGGAAAAAATTGACGAACAGCATCCATAGAGCCATAATTTCGATTTTTTTTTGGTTGGAAAATTGGGAGGTGGAAGGGTTGGCAAAAGTTTAATTTTCTGTAAGAAAAATTCAATTTTGTTAAAAGGACTTTTTCATCAAAAAAAGACTCAAATGAAAAAATTTTGACCAGCTCTAATTCCTTGACTCTAGTGCAGGGCAGAGTTAAGTTTATTTGGGTGCACTAAGTAGACATAGTTGGTCCTCCTGCTCCAGAAGATAATTTTGTTCTTGTTTGTTTCTGCAGTTCCTTCGCTGTTTAGCAGTATTAATATCATGATAGAGTGAAATTTTACAATTTTTTAGACCATTTAGATACTTTGTAAACCCTAAACTCTTGTGAATCAATAATTAAAGATAAATTTAACAAGCAAAGCTGACCAAAAAAATCACAGGCTAAACCCGAAGTCAACACCACTTATTCAGACAACTCCCCTTAATATTGCTTAGAGTTTTATCTGACTGAGGCATGAACAAGGTGGTCAGGATTTGGGCCCTTATATTTATTTTTGTAATGTCAGCAGCTGTATCCTTGATTTTGTCTAATGATTTCCTGTGCTTTCAGATTAATGTATTGTTTAGTTTGCAACATCAACTCAAAAATGGCTCAGTGCTCCACCAGGCTGTGCATTCTAACCAAATCTAAGCAACATGTTTAAGCATGTGTTTAACTTTACGGACTGTGAGCCATCCCTTTGACTTCTACTCACATGCTTAAGTTTAAGTACATATATAGATGTTTTGCTGGATATGAATAGAGTGCTAATCACATGGCAGGATGAAATCCAGAGGTGGTTAGTGAAATCAGCACAAGTTATCTAGGCTGTTAATTCTATTCATAATAGTTCAGTGGGAAGAAATTAAGTTGTCTTTTTTCAAGTGATTTACCAAATGGAAGCCCTAGAATGCATCAGACTGAAGGACATTTAGAAACAAATATACTCAAACAGTACAATTAAATATAAAATATACAGGAAAAAGTATCTTAATTGAAACCAGTACCAAAAATATGTTTTCAGTTCCACCATAGGCCGTAGCTATGGAGCAACATTTGGGAATTCCCTCAAATGGGCAGACACCTCCTCCCGTACTGTAATTGTCCTAGCTGCATGGTAGGCAGTCAGGCTGGAACTGTTTTGGGCCAGCTGCTGTTCCTGCAATGTGTGGAAAGAGAGTAACCTTGAAAGGGAAGGCCCACCACCCATACCCCTTCTCTCTCCACTATCCCAGTGATGTCCTGGCTAGAAAGTAGGCAGGCCAGACTAATATGGCTAATGGATCATGGCTGCTGGTGGTTCCTTTTCATTGACACCCTTTAAAGAGGCAGATCCCATCCCCTAAAGTTGGCCCTAATTGGCCAAAATCAGTGTCTGCTCGACAATTTTTATCGTAAGTGTGGGCCCCAAGTGTCACACAAAATTTACAGAAGAGCCAGGAACAGAAACCAAGTCTCCCACTCCAAGGTGTGGTTTAAAACAGTTTTAGTTGAGCTGTCTTGATGGAACCAAATTGTGATTTTTAAAAAGCAAAGAACACTGTCCAGCATATGGTGGAGGGGATCTTGTGGTTACATGATTTTGAATTATGGATTCTGGAGCTTTCCCAAATTATGCTGGGTTCTCTTTCACTTTGAATAAAAAGCTCTTTCTTATGCTTGTAAGTGGGGAAATACTGCCTCTTAGAAGCACTGCTTAGTTTTCCGGATTACTGGGTAGGGACATGAGCAGATTTGATTTCATATTGTAAAGAGGAACCCCTGGATATTGAATCCAGCACTTGTTGCTGCCAACTGTACATGGCAGAAGGGCTACACATAGATTGAAGTAATGCGCTCCCGAACTTGGCATCAGGCCTAAGCTATGTCTACACTACAGAAAATGTCAATTTGCTGACTTTCAGCCACCGCTGGCTGATGTCCACGCTATCCTTGAGTTGGTGGAGTGCATCCTCACCACAATCACTTCCACCAACCTAATGACCAGAGTGGGGGGAGCTGAGAAAGCCATCACTGGGCTCTCTCAGCTCTCCCCCGCTCCCAGGCAGGAACTAGTTGTATTCCCCCTGACAGCTTGCCTTGTCCCAGCTGTGATATATAGCTGCCCAAGCTCCTGCTTGCAAGCCCCGGGTATGCTGGCCCCCACCCTGCTGCAAGCCCCAGGGATGCTAGCTGCCCAGGATGCTGGCAGGACCCATTCAATTAAAGCAGGCTCAATTAAAAGGAACTACAGGCCCTGAGTTGGTCAGTAGGAGCTACAGGTCCTGAGCTGGTCAGTTGTTGGCTAGGACCAGAAGGGTGAAGGGAGATTAAAAAGCTGTGAAATTCCACAAGCGCAGATACCCAGGAGAAGAGATAGCACTGTGAAGCGCTGTGGGCAAGAGGCCAGTGAGGGAAAACACAGACTAAAAAGGGAACAGACTGTTACCAGCTCTCCAGGTGAAGAGGTCAGAGAGAAAACCCTGAGAAAGCAGGACAGAGATGGAAAAACTTCAGGCAAGAAGGTCTGGGAGACACCCTGCACAAACAGGGGACAGAGCATCCAATGTGGCAATGGGACAGAGTAGAAAACAGCCCGAGGAATGCAGAAGCAGCAATTATTGTTTGTAGCATCCCTGGGTTGGGACCTGGAATAGTATGAAATCTGAGAAATGGGCTAGAATTTGAAGAGAACCACTGTGGAGGACGAAGTCTCCAGGGAGAAAGGGCGAGAGGAGTGGGGAACCGGTAGCTGGGTGGGGAAGGAGTGAGAGGGGGAGGGGGCCGAGAGGAGCGGCCTGGGGGGGCAAG
>ML688865.1:442-13318 GCA_007922175.1 Pelusios castaneus | reverse complement strand
TTCTTTCTTTCTTTCTTTCTTTCTTTCTTTCTTTCTTTCTTTCTTTCACTGTGTGTCTTGAATGCAAACACTTAGGGCTTGATTTTTAGAGATGTTGAACATCGTCATCTGAAGTCTGTGGGAGCTGCAGGTGCTCTGAGCCA
Source organism: Pelusios castaneus (assembly GCA_007922175.1). Taxonomy (NCBI): domain Eukaryota; kingdom Metazoa; phylum Chordata; order Testudines; family Pelomedusidae; genus Pelusios; species Pelusios castaneus. The sequence goes on along the minus strand of ML688865.1, from coordinate 13,175 downwards.
GCGATAATCATGTCTCTAGTGAATGAGCGCAAATAGCCACAGACCTGCCTCCTGAACCAGGTTTGCAGCCACAGTTAGATGCAATATTATTTCCCTTCTGTCCTACACTAATACTGGTAATTATTCAGGTTTGTTTAAAACCTACTGTATTCTATGGTTCAGATAGCTATGTTTTTCTAGTGGGTTTGACTCCTATATAGAATGTGCAGAGCACCTTTGCATGAAAGACACCATATAAATATCAGATACTATTACTTCTTGCAGTACACAGATTGTTTCCTGGTGCATGAGAACCCAGCACCCCTATCCAGGAAGTCAAAATATAAACACAAGATGCTACATTGATGCATTCAGATCTGATGTGGTGGCTGGTATTTTCTTGTGAATAATTTCAAAACAGCCAGATTGTTCAGAATAAAACTGCAAATTTCATAGCTGCTGAAAAACTTGACCGCAGATAGAGACAAATGAGAGGGTATGGCAGCTGAGAAGATATGAGATGGTATGGCAGCTGCAAAGTATCTTTAAACAGGTGTGCATATCTATAAATATCTTGGGTACCCTAGGTACCAGTAAACATTTGTGATATGGTTAATAAATACACATTATTTAACTTTCATGTATTCTTTAATGTTCTCCTTTTATCTAGTCTTATCTGTAGTGCCAACTACCCTCATGATCTAGGAGTTCCAGTTAAATATTCTATCTGGCTCTGAATGCTCCAACACCAACTAGTTTCCCGTGAATCTCTCTCTGGATTCCACTAGCCACATTTAGCTTCTTTAAGGAGACATCTTTCCTGATGAATAAACATCTTATCAGAAATGCTGGGATCTAAAAACTAGGTGTTCCTTGAAAGAGGACGCTGTAGATCCTAACAGGTATGGGAAGAGCTACAGCTCAATTGCAATGATACGGTGCATGGTGCATGATACGGCTGTGGGTGTTGGCTAAAGCTAATCCCCAGACAACCAACAGGAGGTGCCAGTCCAGTGATGAGTGCTGTGAATCCATCACAATACCATTCAGGAAAAATAAAATCTAATCTAGATTTTTAAATTGCCAGTAATGGTGGATTCACCACAACCCTTGGTAAATTGTTCTAATGGTTAATTATTCTCACTGTTGAAAAAAACCCGCCATATTTCCAGACTGAATATTCTAGTTCAACTGCCAGCCATTGGGTCGTGTTATTACTTTCTCTACTTATTTGAAAAGCTCATTAAACTTTTCTTCCCCATACAGGGTACCTATAGGCTGTAACCAAGTCATCCCTTAACTGTCTTTTTGTTAAGATAAAGAGAATGAGCTCTTGAGTCTATCACCGTAAGGAGATTTCATGACCCTCATCATGTAGTGCATACACCGTAAGGAGATTTCATGACCCTCATCATGTAGTGCATATCTACACATATTAGCTAGCTTCCTTTAAAACATAGGTTTTGTTATAAATATCAATTTCAAATTATACAGAAACTTGTTTCTTGGATGTTTAATGTTTAATTTTATTTTAAACCTTACTATGGGTTGTGGATGAGTAAAGATCTATCCACATGGACCTAAATTGTGCATTGTTGGGCCCCACTTTAATTCAAAGGTCTGCATTGGCTTTAAATGTTGTGAGGATTTACCAAAGAAGAATCTGTTTGAAGGGAGATAATTGTCACATCTTTGTCTTGCAATTATTTCCCACTGACTGAGTGTAAATGATCTGATACTCACCAGGACTTTGACCTGCCTTCTGAATCATCAAGGCGGTTGGAATTCCTTCCTTCTTTGGTTTTATCCTTTAATTAAACCTTAACAAGACAACAGAGTCCTGTGCCACTTTTAAAGACTAACAGATTTATTTTAAATCTGTTAGTCTTTAAAAGTGCCACAGGACTCTGTTGTCTTTCTACAATAGACTAACACGGCTACCCCTTTGGAATTTAAACCTTAACGTTAAGCATATGAGTAGTCCTACCATCTTGAATAACTGAAGTGCTTAAAGCTAAGTATGTACATAAGAACTGAAAGTATCATGGGCTTAATCAGCACAAAACAAATGTCCCAAGAGGATATTAAGGGATGCGTTGCTGCCGGAGGACCATCCGGCTCAGGAAACATTCTCTGTTCAGAATGACAAAAGAGTCTTGTGGCACTTTTAAAGACTAACAGATTTATTAATCGCATGAGCTTTCGTGGGAGAAAATCCCACTTCGTCAGACGCTTTGAAGATAGGAAATTTACAGAGTGGGAGGAAATTAAATGCAGGGGAGTGTATGACATAGCATCAGGTCAGGCTGTAACAGCAAATCAAAGTAGGTGTTAGGATTCAAAACACTGGGGAACAGCACATAGAGGAGGGGGGAGGTCAATTCACTTGATGTAATGCGAGAAAAATCCATAGTCCCTGTTTAACCCCAAGGCAACTGAGTCAAATTTGCATATAAGTTCGAGTTCTGCAGACTCTTTGAAGCTGTGATTTGTTATTCATCTGTTTCAACACAGCTATTAACAAGTCGTTAAGGGAGTGAGCAGGGAGGTTGAAGTGTTCCCCTACAGGTTTTTCAGTATTGCAATTTCTGATGTCAGATTTGTGTCCATTGATTCTTTGGCGCAGAGACTGTCCTGTTTGTCCAATATATAAGGCAGAGGGGCATTTCCGGCACATGATGGCATAAATCACATTGGTGGATGAGCAGGTGAACGAGCCCTGATGGAGTAGGTGGCTTGATTAGGCCCTGTGATGGTGTCATCAGTGTAGATATAAGGGCAAAGTTGGCAGCGTGGTCTGTTGCAGGGATATGTTCCTGCTTTAGTGTTTCTGTTGTGTGATCTGTAGTTGCTGGTAAGTATCCTTTTAAGGTTAGGGGGCTGTCTGAAAGCAAGGAGAGGTCTGTCTCCCAAGGCTTGAGAGAGTGAGGGATCATCTTGTAAAATAGGCTGTAGATTTTTGATGATGTGTTGAAGAGGTCTGGCTTGGGGGTTGTAGGTGACGACCAGTGGCGTTCACTTGTTGTTTTTCATGGGCTTCTCCTGCAGTAGTTGACTTCTGGGTACCCGTCTGGCTCTGTCAATTTGTTTCCTCACTTCTGTGGGTTTGTACTGTAGTTTTAAGAATGCCTGGTAGAGATCCTGAAGGTGTCTCTCTGTCTAAAGGGTCAGAGCAAATGCGGTTATATCTTAGGGCTTGACTGTACACAATGGATCGTGTGGTGTGTCGAGGATGGAAGCTTGAGGGATGTAGGTAACTATACCGATCAGTAGGTTTGCGGTATAGGGAGGTCTTTATGTGCCCATTGCTAATTTGCACTGTAGTGTCCAGAAAGTGGATCTCTTGTGTGGAGTGTTCCAGGCTAAGTTTGATTGTGTTGTGGAAATTGTTGAAATCTCTGTGGAATTCTTCAAGGGCATCTTTACCATGGGTCCAGATGATGAAGATGTCATCAATATAGCGTAGGTAAAGTAGGGGTGCTTTGGGATGAGACGTGAGGAAACGTTGTTCTAAATCGGCCATAAAGATGTTGGCATATTGTGGGGCCATGCGGGTACCCATGGCAGTGCCACTAACTTGAAGGTATAGATCTTCTTCAAATCTGAAATGGTTGTGGGTGAGTACAAAGTCACAGAGGTCAGCCACAAGTTTAGCTGTGTCATCATCCTGGATGGTTCTTCTAATAGCTTGTAATCCATCCTTGTGGGGAATGTTAGTGTAAAGAGCCTCTACATCCATAGTGGCTAGGATGGTATTTTCTGGAAGACCATCAATGGATTGGATTTTTCTCAGGAAATCTTTAGTGTCTCTCAGATAGCTAGGTGTGTTGATAGCATAGGGTCTTAGGAGAGAGTCCACATAGCCAGATAATCCTGCTGTAAGCGTGCCAATGCCTGAGATGATGGGGCGTCCGGGGTTTCCTCTTTTATGTATTTTTGGTAGTAGATAGAATATCCCTGGATGGGGTTCTGGCAGTGTGTCTGTCTTGATTTGTTCTTGTGCTGCTTTGGGGAGTTTCTTGAGTAGGTGTTGTAGTTCCTTCTGGTATTCCTCAGTGGGGTCAGAGAGGAGTGGTTTGTAGAACATTCCATTGGACAGCTGTTTATAAGCCTCCTGATCGTAATCTGATTTATTCATGATGACGACGGCACCTCCCTTGTCAGCCTCCTTAATAATAATGTCAGAGTTGTTTCTGAGGCTCTGGAGGGCATTACGCTCTGCATAGCTGAGGTTATGGTGTAGGTGATGTTGTTTGTCCACAATTTCAGCCTTTGCCTGGTGGCGGAAACAATTTATATAGGAGTCCAGTCTGTTGTTCCGACTGTCAGGAGGAGTCCATGATGAATACTTTTTCCTGCAATGTTGGGAGGAAGGTATCTGTAGGTCATTGTGTTCTACATCAAAGAGAGTCTGCAGAACTCGAACTTATATGCAAATTTGACTCAGTTGCCTTGGGGTTAAACAGGGACTATGGATTTTTCTCGCATTACATCAAGTGAATTGACCTCCCCCCTCCTCTATGTGCTGTTCCCCAGTGTTTTGAATCCTAACACCTACTTTGATTTGCTGTTACAGCCTGACCTGATGCTATGTCATACACTCCCCTGCATTTAATTTCCTCCCACTCTGTAAATTTCCTATCTTCAAAGCGTCTGACGAAGTGGGATTTTCTCCCACGAAAGCTCATGCGATTAATAAATCTGTTAGTCTTTAAAAGTGCCACAAGACTCTTTTGTCTTTCTACAATAGACTACCACGGCTACCCCTTTGGAATCTGTTCAGAATATGAAGAATGTTGATGCCTATATCGTGAGGAAATTCCATTCTGGATAACACATTCCACTTCTCTCAATTCCTCCTCTATTTCTTTTTAGAAATTCTAGTCAATTGCTAGCCTGTCTATTGCTACTGGGAGCTACTTAACGGGGGACAAGAAGGCAACGAAAAGCAAAATTGGAAAGACTTTAGAAAAGAGAAAACACACTGTATTGCCATGTTGCATCTATGTTTTGAGATGTATTTATGTTTCTGATACACATTTATAGTGAAGAAAATGCTAAGTTTATTATCAACGATCAAGATTTAAGAGATAGTGAGTAAGGGAAAGAGAAGGCTTGCCTGTATATAGATATGCTTTTTAGAGACTAAAATTAACTTTAACAGGCTAACCAGAATTCTGAAGAAGTTTCTCTTTCCCTACATGTCCTTTGTAGGCATTTCAACCAAGTCTTGACTGAGAGTCTGTTTTTATTAATGCTGAATTACTTCCTAGGTGCAGTATAAAGGGATGTCTTTTTGCCTTCCTCCTATACTTCTCAAAGTTCATTTGTCTCCTGCCAGGTGCAAGACAAACCCCTGAGGTTCAGTCCATAGTATATTGGTGGCTTCCCATGTAAATGGGATTTTCATTAGGTCAGCTTGAAATGCTTAATATACATTTGAACGGAGATAGGAGTCTACCAGACAAAGCATGCATATTTACCCATCTCTGTGTCAACCTTGCCTTGATCATACCTCAGGAACATATTTTCATTATTCAAACATAACTTTTTACATGGTATCTGTACACCCATTTCACAATGATATTAATGATCAGCACAATCCAGGCTTTCATTTGAGATCTTACATGACCCGTTTTGGTAAACCAGAATGCACCTACCGGGATTACAAAACTCTTGTAACTCCCTTGCCAGCAGGCATTTTGGGATTCTTGGCTCATACATTTGAATAGCAGATTTAAGCATAAACCTTTTTTAAAGTACCTTGTCTGACCAGACAAGCCCCAGAATGCTCGATTTACTGATCTATTGTGAAGTCACTACAATTCTGCAAGTACAGTATGTTTTAAATGTAAAACCAGACTATAAATATCAGCTACTGTCAGTGATGTATATAAATATTTATTTGGTAAACTCAAAACAAAGATAATCTGCCTTTTGAATTAGTATTTTCAGACAGAAATGAAGTAATTTACATGTAGCTGAATGAATCTCAGATGATGAAACAGAATCTGATCTCTGTTTTCAACAATGGATACAAAATACCCATTTTCAGTGCTCCGCAAATTAAGAATTGATATTTATGGTACATAGTATTAATAATTTTTAGCATTTTTATTTTCAAAGAGTATGCAGACACTAATTCTCAAAACTGCCCATATTACAGATAGAGACACTAAGAAAAAAAAGGTGAAGTGACATGCTCAAGGGCAGAGAATTAATCAGTGGCAGGAGGTCAGGACCGTGCCCCTCACCTTTATGGTCTTCCAAATGACTCTAAGTCCTGCACCTCCATGGAATGCTCTTCAGGTTTATTAGACTAGAATTGCCAGACTGACTTGACCCAAGTTCCAGCAAATGTGGTATTCTGTCTCTGAGAGTCCAGTGCCAGATGGTTCAGAGGAAGGTGTAAGAACTCCACAATAGGCAGATGTGGGATAATATGCCCACACATTAGATTTCATTAGTAATTAGACTTGACTCGCACTCAGGCCCATGAGGTTTAATATTCCATTCCAAATTTTCATTAGCATCAGCTATTCTTACTCTGGATTCTGAGTGAACAATTTGACACTGTTACATTACAAACGGCAAGTGACTGCATAGGAAAGAATATTGTGAAAAGGGATCTGGGGGTCATAGTAGATCACAGGTTAAATATGAGTCAACAATGTAGCACTGTTGCAAAAAAAAAAAAAAAAAAGCAACAAATTATTCTGGGATGTATTAGCGAGAGTGTTCTAAGCAAGATGCAAGAAGTAATTTTTCTATCCTACTCTGTGCTGGTAAGATTTCAACTGGAGTACCATGTGCAGTTCTGGAAAGATGTGGAGCAAGTCAGAGGAGACAAAAAAAATGATTAAAGATCTAGAAAACATGACCTGTGAGTGAAGATTGGGAAAACTGGGTTTGTTTAGTCTGGAGAAGAGATGACTTGGGGCAGTGGGGGCGGGGGGGGGGGGGAGGCGTGACATGATAATAGTTTTCAGGTACATGAAAGGTTGTTACAAGGAAGAAAAAGGAGAAAAAATGTTTTTTAGCCTCTGAGGATAGGACAAGAGGCAATAGATTTAAAATGCAGCAAAAATGGTTTTGGTTGGATAGTAGGAAATACTTCCTAACTGTCAAAGTAGTTAAACATAGGAATAAATCATCTAGGGAGCTTGTGGAATCTCCTTCAGTGAAGGGTCTTAAGAGCAGATTAAAAAGTCACCTGCCTGTGATGGTCTCTAGATAATATTTTGTCCTACCCTGAGTACAGGCGAGTGGAGTTGAAGACCTCTTGAGGTCCCTTCCTGTCCTATGATTCTATGGTTCCCTGGCCATTTCAGGCTATCTGGTTTATGACTAAACAGAGACATGTTTTGAGGTTAGGAAGATTAAACCAGTTTGAAGTCTTGTGGGCAGCTCAGCGTGAGTGGATCAGGGTAGCTTGTGGAGAACTTTGGCCCCACACTCCTTGGCTATGTCTACATTTGTTAAGTTAAATCGGCCTTGTTGAGTCAACATAACAGAGCCTGTGGTGTAGACAGACTCATCTACACTGGCTTTAAGTTGACTTAAGTCGACTTAATAAGGTCGACTTCAACCTTAAGTCGACCTCCAGAGGTGGTGTTATTAAGTCGACTTAACAAGCGTCCTGTGTGATGCAGAGATCTGTAGTTCAACTTCAGCGTCCTTAGGTCGATCTAAGGTGCCAATGTAGATACACCCCTTGAGTGTAGATCAGACAAGCCAGTGTTCTCAGTTGTTCACTGCGTCTGTATGCTATCCCAGCTTTGTGCAGAGAAACAAGACATACCATCCTAAATCGAATAGCTTGACATGACCACAGATCCCCATAGCCACAAACGCACCCGGTCAGGTTTAGTGTCAACATGCCCTCCTACTTTCTACTACAGCCAGGTCTCACATGTGTCTCTCTTCTGTAATTGTTACAGTTGCTGACTGTTCATGTGGTGTGCTGGTCTCCTTGCAGAGAGGCTGCAATGTTTGAGGGTGAGGGATGATCTTGGAATGATCTCCACCAAGGAGGTTAAGAAAGGTTCTTTCTTATTCTTTCACTGAGAACCTCTATTTTAGGCAACCTATGACTGTGGCAGGATCTATCAGGTTTTATCTGCTCCCAGCAGTAGGTTTGGACACCCTAACAGCGCCTCTTCTTAAAAGCCCACTCAGGATGGAGTTCCAACAAGGCTTCCTCCAGAGCCTTAGGACATCCAGGAGGAGATAATGACCAATCAGGAACAGGCCAATAAAGAAAGCTTACCTTCTTTCTCTCAAAAGAAGTGCTGGTTACGTTGGGCCAGGGCATCACCGGGACTTGAAGAGCTGCAACCGAGCTGTTGCCTTTCACATTTGTTAGTTGAAAGATGCAGCCAGATAAATACTGAGTTTGTTTATTCTCTAACTGTTTCAACATTGATGCCAAGCTCTGAACCAGCTGCTATGCCTTCTAAATTGAGGCAGGAATTGCCCTTATGGCCATGTTCCTCCGGAAGGTTGTGTGATAGGCCAGTGACGCCTGTAACAGAGACAAAAGGTGGAGTCAAAACTCTGAGTGAGTAAGTGATGAATAAGGACCTGTACCAGCAAACACAGCCAGGTAGGTTGCTAATCTCAAATGACAGACCTGGACATAAGAACAGTGTCTAGCAATAAGTGCTTGCTAGATCACACCCCAGGGGCAGACTTTAGGATTTGACCCATTATAATTTGTAAAGAGGCAACATCCCAGAACCCCACATCCCTAATCTTTGAAGATGTTTGTGTTGTACTGTGTATCTGAACTCTGTGGACTCAAGCAACCTCCTGGATGTAATGAAAGCTTTGAATCTCACCCTTTCCATGCTCCCATTCATTGGGGGAGTTTAGATCTAACTTTTGTAACTCAAGCTCATATCTAAAAGCTGACATTCACCACAGGGTGACTTCTGCTACACAAAAACCCTCAAACAAGTGGTTAAGTGGGATGTAAGTGATGTGTTGTCCAGCAAGCCAGTATATGGACAGAGATTTCACCCTTTCTCCATAGTTTCTGGAACAGTTCTGACACCAGTGCAAAGCATTTTCAAAACAGAAGCAAGACTTTTTTTTAAAAATATTTCTCAAAGAGCTAAATTGCTGCTTCTTTCCTGCCTCTTCAGTGTCATTATTGAAGAGACAAAAATTGTATTATGAAATCATCATATGTGCCAGATAGTCTCATCAGCTTAAGCTTCTTCCATAAACAATTTCGTAAAGCTGGAGATTACTTTTTCCCCCCTTCGTTTTCCCATTTCCTCAGCTGGCCTAATGGATGAAGAAGTTTTAAAGAGATGAATATATTTGTGAGCGTGGGTGGAAATTTGCACATTTCTTTCCCTTATTTTCTCCCCTTCATTATAAATGAATGGATTGCTTTTTCTCAGGAAACATGTTTCTTTCTAAGACTAGTAAATAATGCCCTAATATGGTGTTACTGGAGCAGGACCTGCCTATTTCACATCCAGCCCTGTGCCTTTAATCACCGACAACTAACACCCTGACCTGCTGCCTTTGTACGTTACAGAACTACGGTACCAAATGGAAAAGAGTTTGGTTTTATTTCCTCTTACTTATCTATAGATCCTGTGCTTACATGAACCTAGCATACATTAATGCTCGATTGGAAAGATAGCGGGAAAAAGCCTACATTATACAAGTGTGGGCAATTAAATATAAATACAAGGGGGAAATGCATTCAGTGTTCCTCAGTGAAATGAACCCCTTCTTTGAAGTAAAAAAAAAAAAGCTAGTAATCTCTTGCATTTACCACAAGGAGTAAACCATGCCAATATTAAGCCTATATTTATTTGTGTGTGTGTGTGTGTGTGTGTGTGTGTGTGTTTTTCTCGGTGTTGACGCTGGGCACTAGACCCTGAAGGGTAAAGCTGTATGGAAAGCAGAGGAGTGAAATGTTTTTTGCTTTGGACTGTTCAGTATCTCAAGACCCCTATTCAGTTGCCGTTCTATGAAACACCATCGCTTGGGTAGGTTGTGTCCAAAAACCCATACCATCTGAAGTCTGTTAATGGGATGAGTAGAATAGTTTGGGGGCCTTGATCCAATTCCTCATGGACACAAGTCCATCTCCCCCTATCACTATCAAATGGCGCTGACATGACTCCCATCCTGGCATTTTCAGGGGCTGTTTGGACACCCCACCACTGTGTTGCAGCTGTTATCTGAAGGGACTATATCTAAGGTTAAGTCTGTGTCCATTCATTTCTCAGCCTTTGTTCTGACAGCAACTGGCAGAAGAGACAAAATGTGCAAACACTGATGGCTCAGGTGGTGAACTGACATGAATACAGCGTATAAAATCTTGCACCTTAGTCATTCACCCGCATTGTAGTCAATAAAGTCACAGCGGAGGCTGTGTGCTGGTCCCAGTTCTGTAACTTAGCTGCTATGCAACCTTAGGCAAATCACTTAGCTTTTCTGTATCTGAATGGGCCCGGTATCTTAGGTGCCTGTACACAAATGTGAGGAGCCTGGGAAACAAGCAGGAAGAATTGGTAGTACTGGCACAGACAAGGAACTATGATATAATTGGAATAACAGAAACGTGGTGGGATAACTTGCATGACTGGAGCACTGCCATGGATGGATATAAATTGTTCAGGAAGGACAGGCAGGGAAAAAGGGGGGGAGGAGTAGCGTTATATGTAAAAGAGCTGTACGACTGCTCGGAGCTCCACTATGAAAGTGGAAACAAGATGGTTGAAAGTTTGTGGGTTAAGTTTAGGGGAGAATGCAACAAGGGGGATGTTGTGGTGGGTGTCTGCTACAGACCGCCAGACCAGAAAGAGGAGGTGGATGAGGCGTTCTATGGACAACTAACAGAAGTTTCCAGATCGTCGCAGGCCCTGGTTCTTATGGGGGACTTCAATTATCCTGATGTCTGCTGGGAAGATAATACAGCAGTGCACAGGCAATCCAGGAAGTTTTTGGAGAATATTGAGGACAACTTCCTAGTACAAATGCTGTACTAGGGGCCTTGCACCTCTAGACCTATTGCTCACAAACAGAGAAGAATTGATCGGGGAAGTAGAAGTAAATGGCAACCTGGGCAGCAGCGACCATGAGATGGTAGAGTTCAGGATCCTGATCAATGGAAGGAAGGAAAGAAGCAGAACACACACCCTGGACTTCAGAAAAGCAGATTTTGGCTCCCTTAGGGAGCTGATGGGCAGGGTCCCATGGGAGGCTGATCTGAAGGGGAAAGGTGTCCAAGACAGCTGGCTGTATTTTAAAGAAACCCTGTTAAAGGCACAGGAAGATAACATTCCGATGTGCAGAAAGAACAGCAAATGTGGATGGCGACCAGCGTGGCTTAGCAGGGAACTCTGCGGGGAGCTGAAACATAAAAGGGAAGCTTACAAGAAGTGGAAGCTTGGACAGATGACAAGGGAGGCGTATAAAGATATTGCTCGGGACTGCAGGGATCAAATCAGAAAGGCCAAAGGACAATTGGAGTTGCAGCTAGCAAGAGATGTGAAGGATAACAGAAAGGGGTTCTATGAGTATATCAGCAACAAGAAAAGGATCAGAGGTGGTGTAGGTCCCTTACTGAATGGGGCAGGCATCCTCGTGGAGGATGATGCGGAAAAGGCTGAAGTACTCAATGCTTTTTTTACTTCAGTCTTCACAGGGCGGGCCAGCTCCCAGGCTACTACACGGGGTAACGCGGAATGGAGAGAAGGAGAGTGGCCCTCGGTGATGGAAAGTCAGGTTAGGGAACACTTAATGAAATTGGATGTGCACAAGTCCATGGGGCCGGATGAACTGCATCCGAGGGTGCTGAGGGAGTTGGGGGAAGTGATTGCAGAGCCGCTGGCCATTATCTTTGAGAACTCGTGGCAAACGGGGGTGGTCCCGGAGGATTGGAAAAAGGCAAATATAGTACCTATCTTTAAGAAAGGAAAAAAAGGAGGATCCGGGGAACTACAGACCGGTCAGCCTCACCTCAATCCCTGGGAAAATCATGGAGCAGGTCCTCAAGGAATCCATCCTGAAACACTTGGAGGAAAATAGAGTGATCAGGAACAGTCAGCATGGATTCACCAAGGGCAAATCGTGCCTGACCAACCTGATTTCCTTCTATGATGAGGTGACTAGATTTGTGGATGCGGGAAGAGCCGTTGACGTGATATACCTTGACTTTAGCAAGGCTTTTGATACGGTTTCCCACAGCATTCTCGTCGGCAAGTTAAGGAAGTATGGTTTGGACGAGTGGACCGTAAGGTGGATCGAAAACTGGTTAGATCAACGGGCTCAGCAGGTAGAAATCAATGGCTTGATGTCTGGTTGGCAACCGATAACGAGTGGAGTGCCCCAGGGGTCGGTCCTGGGGCCGGTTCTATTCAACATCTTTATTAATGATCTTGATGATGGAATAGACTGCGTGCTTAGTAAGTTTGCGGATGACACCAAGTTGGGGGGAATGGTAGATACTCTGGAGGGCAGGGACAGGATCCAGAGAAACTTGGACAAATTGGAACACTGGGCTGAAAGAAACCTCATGAGGTTCAACAAAGACAAGTGCAAAGTCCTGCACTTTGGACGGAAAAATCCCATGTACTGCTACAGGCTGGGGACCGATCAGCTAAGTAGCAGCGCTGTAGAAAAGGACCTGGGAGTTATGGTGGACGGGAAGATGAATATGAGCCAACAGTGTGCCCTTTTTGCGAAAAAGGCCAATGGCATATTAGGCTGCATCAGTAGGAGTATT
>ML688863.1:442-13315 GCA_007922175.1 Pelusios castaneus | reverse complement strand
TTCTTTCTTTCTTTCTTTCTTTCTTTCTTTCTTTCTTTCTTTCTTTCACTGTGTGTCTTGAATGCAAACACTTAGGGCTTGATTTTTAGAGATGTTGAACATCGTCATCTGAAGTCTGTGGGAGCTGCAGGTGCTCTGAGCCAGCGATAATCATGTCTCTAGTGAATGAGCGCAAATAACCACAGACCTGCCTCCTGAACCAGGTTTGCAGCCACAGTTAGATGCAATATTATTTCCCTTCTGTCCTACACTAATACTGGTAATTATTCAGGTTTGTTTAAAACCTACTGTATTCTATGGTTCAGATAGCTATGTTTTTCTAGTGGGTTTGACTCCTATATAGAATGTGCAGAGCACCTTTGCATGAAAGACACCATATAAATATCAGATACTATTACTTCTTGCAGTACACAGATTGCTTCCTGGTGCATGAGAACCCAGCACCCCTATCCAGGAAGTCAAAATATAAACACAAGATGCTACATTGATGCATTCAGATCTGATGTGGTGGCTGGTATTTTCTTGTGAATAATTTCAAAACAGCCAGATTGTTCAGAATAAAACTGCAAATTTCATAGCTGCTGAAAAACTTGACCGCAGATAGAGACAAATGAGAGGGTATGGCAGCTGAGAAGATATGAGATGGTATGGCAGCTGCAAAGTATCTTTAAACAGGTGTGCATATCTATAAATATCTTGGGTACCCTAGGTACCAGTAAACATTTGTGATATGGTTAATAAATACACATTATTTAACTTCCATGTATTCTTTAATGTTCTCCTTTTATCAAGTCTTATCTGTAGTGCCAACTACCCTCATGATCTAGGAGTTCCAGTTAAATATTCTATCTGGCTCTGAATGCTCCAACACCAACTAGTTTCCCGTGAATCTCTCTCTGGATTCCACTAGCCACATTTAGCTTCTTTAAGGAGACATCTTTCCTGATGAATAAACATCTTATCAGAAATGCTGGGATCTAAAAACTAGGTGTTCCTTGAAAGAGGACGCTGTAGATCCTAACAGGTATGGGAAAAGCTACAGCTCAATTGCAATGATACGGTGCATGGTGCATGATACGGCTGTGGGTGTTGGCTAAAGCTAATCCCCAGACAACCAACAGGAGGTGCCAGTCCAGTGATGAGTGCTGTGAATCCATCACAATACCATTCAGGAAAAATAAAATCTAATCTAGATTTTAAAATTGCCAGTAATGGTGGATTCACCACAACCCTTGGTAAATTGTTCTAATGGTTAATTATTCTCACTGTTGAAAAAAAACCGCCATATTTCCAGACTGAATATTCTAGTTCAACTGCCAGCCATTGGGTCGTGTTATTACTTTCTCTACTTGTTTGAAAAGCTCATTAAAGTTTTCTTCCCCATACAGGGTACCTATAGGCTGTAACCAAGTCATCCCTTAACTGTCTTTTTGTTAAGATAAAGAGAATGAGCTCTTGAGTCTATCACCGTAAGGAGATTTCATGACCCTCATCATGTAGTGCATACACCGTAAGGAGATTTCATGACCCTCATCATGTAGTGCATATCTACACATATTAGCTAGCTTCCTTTAAAACATAAGTTTTGTTATAAATATCAATTTCAAATTATACAGAAACTTGTTTCTTGGATGTTTAATGTTTAATTTTATTTTAAACCTTACTATGGGTTGTGGATGAGTAAAGATCTATCCACATGGACCTAAATTGTGCATTGTTGGGCCCCACTTTAATTCAAAGGTCTGCATTGGCTTTAAATGTTGTGAGGATTTACCAAAGAAGAATCTGTTTGAAGGGAGATAATTGTCACATCTTTGTCTTGCAATTATTTCCCACTGACTGAGTGTAAATGATCTGATACTCACCAGGACTTTGACCTGCCTTCTGAATCATCAAGGCGGTTGGAATTCCTTCCTTCTTTGGTTTTATCCTTTAATTAAACCTTAACAAGACAACAGAGTCCTGTGCCACTTTTAAAGACTAACAGATTTATTTTAAATCTGTTAGTCTTTAAAAGTGCCACAGGACTCTGTTGTCTTTCTACAATAGACTAACACGGCTACCCCTTTGGAATTTAAACCTTAACATTAAGCATATGAGTAGTCCTACCATCTTGAATAACTGAAGTGCTTAAAGCTAAGTATGTACATAAGAACTGAAAGTATCATGGGCTTAATCAGCACAAAACGAATGTCCCAAGAGGATATTAAGGGATGCGTTGCTGCCGGAGGACCATCCGGCTCAGGAAACATTCTCTGTTCAGAATGACAAAAGAGTCTTGTGGCACTTTTAAAGACTAACAGATTTATTAATCGCATGAGCTTTCGTGGGAGAAAATCCCACTTCGTCAGACGCTTTGAAGATAGGAAATTTACAGAGTGGGAGGAAATTAAATGCAGGGGAGTGTATGACATAGCATCAGGTCAGGCTGTAACAGCAAATCAAAGTAGGTGTTAGGATTCAAAACACTGGGGAACAGCACATAGAGGAGGGGGGAGGTCAATTCACTTGATGTAATGCGAGAAAAATCCATAGTCCCTGTTTAACCCCAAGGCAACTGAGTCAAATTTGCATATAAGTTCGAGTTCTGCAGACTCTTTGAAGCTGTGATTTGTTATTCATCTGTTTCAACACAGCTATTAACAAGTCGTTAAGGGAGTGAGCAGGGAGGTTGAAGTGTTCCCCTACAGGTTTTTCAGTATTGCAATTTCTGATGTCAGATTTGTGTCCATTTATTCTTTGGCGCAGAGACTGTCCTGTTTGTCCAATATATAAGGCAGAGGGGCATTTCCGGCACATGATGGCATAAATCACATTGGTGGATGAGCAGGTGAACGAACCCTTGATGGAGTAGGTGACATGATTAGGCCCTGTGATGGTGTCATCAGTGTAGTTATGAGGGCAAAGTTGGCAGCATGGTCTGCTGCAGGGCTGTGTTCCTGCTTTAGTGTTTCTGCTCTGTGATCTGTAGTTGCTGGTGAGTATCCTTTTAAGGTTAGGGGGCTGTCTGAAAGCAAGGAGAGGTCTGTCTCCCAAGGCTTGAGAGAGTGAGGGATCATCTTGTAAAATAGGCTGTAGATTTTTGATGATGTGTTGAAGAGGTCTGGCTTGGGGGTTGTAGGTGACGACCAGTGGCGTTCACTTGTTGTTTTTCATGGGCTTCTCCTGCAGTAGTTGACTTCTGGGTACCCGTCTGGCTCTGTCAATTTGTTTCTTCACTTCTGCGGGTGGGTACTGTAGTTTTAAGAATGCCTGGTAGAGATCCTGAAGGTGTCTGTCTCTGTCTAAAGGGTCAGAGCAAATGCGGTTATATCTTAGGGCTTGACTGTACACAATGGATCGTGTGGTGTGTCGAGGATGGAAGCTCGAGGGATGTAGGTAACTATACCGATCAGTAGGTTTGCGGTATAGGGAGGTCTTTATGTGCCCATCGCTAATTTGCACTGTAGTGTCCAGAAAGTGGATCTCTTGTGTGGAGTGTTCCAGGCTAAGTTTGATTGTGTTGTGGAAATTGTTGAAATCTCTGTGGAATTCTTCAAGGGCATCTTTACCATGGGTCCAGATGATGAAGATGTCATCAATATAGCGTAGGTAAAGTAGGGGTGCTTTGGGATGAGACGTGAGGAAACGTTGTTCTAAATCGGCCATAAAGATGTTGGCATATTGTGGGGCCATGCGGGTACCCATGGCAGTGCCACTGACTTGAAGGTATAGATCATCTTCAAATCTGAAATGGTTGTGGGTGAGTACAAAGTCACAGAGGTCAGCCACAAGTTTAGCTGTGTCATCATCCTGGATGGTTCTTCTAATAGCTTGTAATCCATCCTTGTGGGGAATGTTAGTGTAAAGAGCCTCTACATCCATAGTGTCTAGGATGGTATTTTCTGGAAGACCATCAATGGATTGGATTTTTCTCAGGAAATCTTTAGTGTCTCTCAGATAGCTAGGTGTGTTGATAGCATAGGGTCTTAGGAGAGAGTCCACATAGCCAGATAATCCTGCTGTAAGCGTGCCAATGCCTGAGATGATGGGGCGTCCGGGGTTTCCTCTTTTATGTATTTTTGGTAGTAGATAGAATATCCCTGGACGGGGTTCTGGCGGTGTCTGTCTTGATTTGTTCTTGTGCTGCTTTGGGGAGTTTCTTGAGTAGGTGTTGTAGTTCCTTCTGGTATTCCTCAGTGGGGTCAGAGAGGAGTGGTTTGTAGAACATTCCATTGGACAGCTGTTTATAAGCCTCCTGATCGTAATCTGATTTATTCATGATGACGACGGCACCTCCCTTGTCAGCCTCCTTAATAATAATGTCAGAGTTGTTTCTGAGGCTCTGGAGGGCATTACGCTCTGCATAGCTGAGGTTATGGTGTAGGTGATGTTGTTTGTCCACAATTTCAGCCTTTGCCTGGTGGCGGAAACAATTTATATAGGAGTCCAGTCTGTTGTTCCGACCGTCAGGAGGAGTCCATGATGAATACTTTTTCCTGCAATGTTGGGAGGAAGGTATCTGTAGGTCATTGTGTTCTACATCAAAGAGAGTCTGCAGAACTCGAACTTATATGCAAATTTGACTCAGTTGCCTTGGGGTTAAACAGGGACTATGGCTTTTTCTCGCATTACATCAAGTGAATTGACCTCCCCCCTCCTCTATGTGCTGTTCCCCAGTGTTTTGAATCCTAACACCTACTTTGATTTGCTGTTACAGCCTGACCTGATGCTATGTCATACACTCCCCTGCATTTAATTTCCTCCCACTCTGTAAATTTCCTATCTTCAAAGCGTCTGACGAAGTGGGATTTTCTCCCACGAAAGCTCATGCGATTAATAAATCTGTTAGTCTTTAAAAGTGCCACAAGACTCTTTTGTCTTTCTACAATAGACTAACACGGCTACCCCTTTGGAATCTGTTCAGAATATGAAGAATGTTGATGCCTATATCGTGAGGAAATTCCATTCTGGATAACACATTCCACTTCTCTCAATTCCTCCTCTATTTCTTCTTAGAAATTCTAGTCGATTGCTAGCCTGTCTATTGCTACTGGGAGCTACTTAACGGGGGACAAGAAGGCAACGAAAAGCAAAATTGGAAAGACTTTAGAAAAGAGAAAACACACTGTATTGCCACGTTGCATCTATGTTTTGAGATGTATTTATGTTTCTGATACACATTTATAGTGAAGAAAATGCTAAGTTTATTATCAACGATCAAGATTTAAGAGATAGTGAGTAAGGGAAAGAGAAGGCTTGCCTGTATATAGATATGCTTTTTAGAGACTAAAATTAACTTTAACAGGCTAACCAGAATTCTGAAGAAGTTTCTCTTTCCCTACATGTCCTTTGTAGGCATTTCAACCAAGTCTTGACTGAGAGTCTGTTTTTATTAATGCTGAATTACTTCCTAGGTGCAGTATAAAGGGATGTCTTTTTGCCTTCCTCCTATACTTCTCAAAGTTCATTTGTCTCCTGCCAGGTGCAAGACAAACCCCTGAGGTTCAGTCCCTAGTATATTGGTGGCTTCCCATGTAAATGGGATTTTCATTAGGTCAGCTTGAAATGCTTAATATACATTTGAACGGAGATAGGAGTCTACCAGACAAAGCATGCATATTTACCCATCTCTGTGTCAACCTTGCCTTGATCATACCTCAGGAACATATTTTCATTATTCAAACATAACTTTTTACATGGTATCTGTACACCCATTTCACAATGATATTAATGATCAGCACAATCCAGGCTTTCATTTGAGATCTTACATGACCCGTTTTGGTAAACCAGAATGCACCTACCGGGATTACAAAACTCTTGTAACTCCCTTGCCAGCAGGCATTTTGGGATTCTTGGCTCATACATTTGAATAGCAGATTTAAGCATAAACCTTTTTTAAAGTACCTTGTCTGACCAGACAAGCCCCAGAATGCTCGATTTACTGATCTATTGTGAAGTCACTACAATTCTGCAAGTACAGTATGTTTTAAATGTAAAACCAGACTATAAATATCAGCTACTGTCAGTGATGTATATAAATATTTATTTGGTAAACTCAAAACAAAGATAATCTGCCTTTTGAATTAGTATTTTCAGACAGAAATGAAGTAATTTACATGTAGCTGAATGAATCTCAGATGATGAAACAGAATCTGATCTCTGTTTTCAACAATGGATACAAAATACCCATTTTCAGTGCTCCACAAATTAAGATCTGATATTTATGGTACATAGTATTAATAATTTTTAGCATTTTTATATTCAAAGAGTATGCAGACACTAATTCTCAAAACTGCCCATATTACAGATAGAGACACTAAGAAAAAAAAGGTGAAGTGACATGCTCAAGGGCAGAGAATCAGTGGCAGGAGGTCAGGACCGTGCCCCTCACCTTTATGGTCTTCCAAATGACTCTAAGTCCTGCACCTCCATGGAATGCTCTTCAGGTTTATTAGACTAGAATTGCCAGACTGACTTGACCCAAGTTCCAGCAAATGTGGCATTCTGTCTCTGAGAGTCCAGTGCCAGATGGTTCAGAGGAAGGTGTAAGAACTCCACAATAGGCAGATGTGGGATAATATGCCCACACATTAGATTTCATTAGTAATTAGACTTGACTCGCACTCAGGCCCATGAGGTTTAATATTCCATTCCAAATTTTCATTAGCATCAGCTATTCTTACTCTGGATTCTGAGTGAACAATTTGACACTGTTACATTACAAACGGCAAGTGACTGCATAGGAAAGAATATTGTGAAAAGGGATCTGGGGGTCATAGTAGATCACAGGTTAAATATGAGTCAACAATGTAGCACTGTTGCAAAAAAAAAAAAAAAAAAGCAACAAATTATTCTGGGATGTATTAGCGAGAGTGTTCTAAGCAAGATGCAAGAAGTAATTTTTCTATCTTACTCTGTGCTGGTAAGATTTCAACTGGAGTACCATGTGCAGTTCTGGAAAGATGTGGAGCAAGTCAGAGGAGACAACAAAAATGATTAAAGATCTAGAAAACTTGACCTGTGAGTGAAGATTGGGAAAACTGGGTTTGTTTAGTCTGGAGAAGAGATGACTTGGGGCAGTGGGGGCGGGGGGGGGGGGGAGGCGTGACATGATAATAGTTTTCAGGTACATGAAAGGTTGTTACAAGGAAGAAAAAGGAGAAAAAATGTTTTTTAGCCTCTGAGGCTAGGACAAGAGGCAATAGATTTAAAATGCAGCAAAAATGGTTTTGGTTGGATAGTAGGAAATACTTCCTAACTGTCAAAGTAGTTAAACATAGGAATAAATCATCTAGGGAGCTTGTGGAATCTCCTTCAGTGAAGGGTCTTAAGAGCAGATTAAAAAGTCACCTGCCTGTGATGGTCTCTAGATAATATTTTGTCCTACCCTGAGTACAGGCGAGTGGAGTTGAAGACCTCTTGAGGTCCCTTCCTGTCCTATGATTCTATGGTTCCCTGGCCATTTCAGCCTATCTGGTTTATGACTAAACAGAGACATGTTTTGAGGTTAGGAAGATTAAACCAGTTTGAAGTCTTGTGGGCAGCTCAGCGTGAGTGGATCAGGGTAGCTTGTGGAGAACTTTGGCCCCACACTCCTTGGCTATGTCTACATTTGTTAAGTTAAGTCGGCCTTGTTGAGTCGACATAACAGAGCCTGTGGTGTAGACATACTCATCTACACTGGCTTTAAGTTGACTTAAGTCGACTTAATAAGGTCGACTTCAACCTTAAGTCGACCTCCAGAGGTGTTGTTATTAAGTCGACTTAACAAGCGTCCTGTGTGATGCAGAGATCTGTAGTTCAACTTCAGCGTCCTTAGGTCGATCTAAGGTGCCAATGTAGATACACCCCTTGAGTGTAGATCAGACAAGCCAGTGTTCTCAGTTGTTCACTGCGTCTGTATGCTATCCCAGCTTTGTGCAGAGAAACAAGACATACCATCCTAAATCGAATAGCTTGACATGACCACAGATCCCCATAGCCACAAACGCACCCGGTCAGGTTTAGTGTCAACATGCCCTCCTACTTTCTACTACAGCCAGGTCTCACATGTGTCTCTCTTCTGTAATTGTTACAGTTGCTGACTGTTCATGTGGTGTGCTGGTCTCCTTGCAGAGAGGCTGCAATGTTTGAGGGTGAGGGATGATCTTGGAATGATCTCCACCAAGGAGGTTAAGAAAGGTTCTTTCTTATTCTTTCACTGAGAACCTCTATTTTAGGCAACCTATGACTGTGGCAGGATCTATCAGGTTTTATCTGCTCCCAGCAGTAGGTTTGGACACCCTAACAGCGCCTCTTCTTAAAAGCCCACTCAGGATGGAGTTCCAACAAGGCTTCCTCCAGAGCCTTAGGACATCCAGGAGGAGATAATGACCAATCAGGAACAGGCCAATAAAGAAAGCTTACCTTCTTTCTCTCAAAAGAAGTGCTGGTTACGTTGGGCCAGGGCATCACCGGGACTTGAAGAGCTGCAACCGAGCTGTTGCCTTTCACATTTGTTAGTTGAAAGATGCAGCCAGATAAATACTGAGTTTGTTTATTCTCTAACTGTTTCAACATTGATGCCAAGCTCTGAACCAGCTGCTATGCCTTCTAAATTGAGGCAGGAATTGCCCTTATGGCCATGTTCCTCCGGAAGGTTGTGTGATAGGCCAGTGACGCCTGTAACAGAGACAAAAGGTGGAGTCAAAACTCTGAGTGAGTAAGTGATGAATAAGGACCTGTACCAGCAAACACAGCCAGGTAGGTTGCTAATCTCAAATGACAGACCTGGACATAAGAACAGTGTCTAGCAATAAGTGCTTGCTAGATCACACCCCAGGGGCAGACTTTAGGATTTGACCCATTATAATTTGTAAAGAGGCAACATCCCAGAACCCCACATCCCTAATCTTTGAAGGTGTTTGTGTTGTACTGTGTATCTGAACTCTGTGGACTCAAGCAACCTCCTGGATGTAATGAAAGCTTTGAATCTCACCCTTTCCATGCTCCCATTCATTGGGGGAGTTTAGATCTAACTTTTGTAACTCAAGCTCATATCTAAAAGCTGACATTCACCACAGGGTGACTTCTGCTACACAAAAACCCTCAAACAAGTGGTTAAGTGGGATGTAAGTGATGTGTTGTCCAGCAAGCCAGTATATGGACAGAGATGTCACCCTTTCTCCATAGTTTCTGGAACAGTTCTGACACCAGTGCAAAGCATTTTCAAAACAGAAGCAAGACTTTTTTTAAAAAATATTTCTCAAAGAGCTAAATTGCTGCTTCTTTCCTGCCTCTTCAGTGTCATTATTGAAGAGACAAAAATTGTATTATGAAATCATCATATGTGCCAGATAGTCTCATCAGCTTAAGCTTCTTCCATAAACAATTTCGTAAAGCTGGAGATTACTTTTTCCCCCCTTCGTTTTCCCATTTCCTCAGCTGGCCTAATGGATGAAGAAGTTTTAAAGAGATGAATATATTTGTGAGCGTGGGTGGAAATTTGCACATTTCTTTCCCTTATTTTCTCCCCTTCATTATAAATGAATGGATTGCTTTTTCTCAGGAAACATGTTTCTTTCTAAGACTAGTAAATAATGCCCTAATTTGGTGTTACTGGAGCAGGACCTGCCTATTTCACATCCAGCCCTGTGCCTTTAATCACCGACAACTAACACCCTGACCCGCTGCCTTTGTACGTTACAGAACTATGGTACCAAATGGAAAAGAGTTTGGTTTTATTTCCTCTTACTTATCTATAGATCCTGTGCTTACATGAACCTAGCATACATTAATGCTCGATTGGAAAGATAGCGGGAAAAAGCCTACATTATACAAGTGTGGGCAATTAAATATAAATACAAGGGGGAAATGCATTCAGTGTTCCTCAGTGAAATGAACCCCTTCTTTGAAGTAAAAAAAAAAAAGCTAGTAATCTCTTGCATTTACCACAAGGAGTAAACCATGCCAATATTAAGCCTATATTTATTTGTGTGTGTGTGTGTGTGTGTGTGTGTGTGTGTTTTTCTCGGTGTTGACGCTGGGCACTAGACCCTGAAGGGTAAAGCTGTATGGAAAGCAGAGGAGTGAAATGTTTTTTGCTTTGGACTGTTCAGTATCTCAAGACCCCTATTCAGTTGCCGTTCTATGAAACACCATCGCTTGGGTAGGTTGTGTCCAAAAACCCATACCATCTGAAGTCTGTTAATGGGATGAGTAGAATAGTTTGGGGGCCTTGATCCAATTCCTCATGGACACAAGTCCATCTCCCCCTATCACTATCAAATGGCGCTGACATGACTCCCATCCTGGCATTTTCAGGGGCTGTTTGGACACCCCACCACTGTGTTGCAGCTGTTATCTGAAGGGACTATATCTAAGGTTAAGTCTGTGTCCATTCATTTCTCAGCCTTTGTTCTGACAGCAACTGGCAGAAGAGACAAAATGTGCAAACACTGATGGCTCAGGTGGTGAACTGACATGAATACAGCGTATAAAATCTTGCACCTTAGTCATTCACCCGCATTGTAGTCAATAAAGTCACAGCGGAGGCTGTGTGCTGGTCCCAGTTCTGTAACTTAGCTGCTATGCAACCTTAGGCAAATCACTTAGCTTTTCTGTATCTGAATGGGCCCGGTATCTTAGGTGCCTGTACACAAATGTGAGGAGCCTGGGAAACAAGCAGGAAGAATTGGTAGTACTGGCACAGACAAGGAACTATGATATAATTGGAATAACAGAAACGTGGTGGGATAACTTGCATGACTGGAGCACTGCCATGGATGGATATAAATTGTTCAGGAAGGACAGGCAGGGAAAAAGGGGGGGAGGAGTAGCGTTATATGTAAAAGAGCTGTATGACTGCTCGGAGCTCCACTATGAAAGTGGAAACAAGATGGTTGAAAGCTTGTGGGTTAAGTTTAGGGGAGAATGCAATAAGGGGGATGTTGTGGTGGGTGTCTGCTACAGACCGCCAGACCAGAAAGAGGAGGTGGATGAGGCGTTCTATGGACAACTAACAGAAGTTTCCAGATCGTCGCAGGCCCTGGTTCTTATGGGGGACTTCAATTATCCTGATGTCTGCTGGGAAGATAATACAGCAGTGCACAGGCAATCCAGGAAGTTTTTGGAGAATATTGAGGACAACTTCCTAGTACAAATGCTGTACTAGGGGCCTTGCACCTCTAGACCTATTGCTCACAAACAGAGAAGAATTGATCGGGGAAGTAGAAGTAAATGGCAACCTGGGCAGCAGCGACCATGAGATGGTAGAGTTCAGGATCCTGATCAATGGAAGGAAGGAAAGAAGCAGAACACACACCCTGGACTTCAGAAAAGCAGATTTTGGCTCCCTTAGGGAGCTGATGGGCAGGGTCCCATGGGAGGCTGATCTGAAGGGGAAAGGTGTCCAAGACAGCTGGCTGTATTTTAAAGAAACCCTGTTAAAGGCACAGGAAGATAACATTCCGATGTGCAGAAAGAACAGCAAATGTGGATGGCGACCAGCGTGGCTTAGCAGGGAACTCTGCGGGGAGCTGAAACATAAAAGGGAAGCTTACAAGAAGTGGAAGCTTGGACAGATGACAAGGGAGGCGTATAAAGATATTGCTCGGGACTGCAGGGATCAAATCAGAAAGGCCAAAGGACAATTGGAGTTGCAGCTAGCAAGAGATGTGAAGGATAACAGAAAGGGGTTCTATGAGTATATCAGCAACAAGAAAAGGATCAGAGGTGGTGTAGGTCCCTTACTGAATGGGGCAGGCATCCTCGTGGAGGATGATGCGGAAAAGGCTGAAGTACTCAATGCTTTTTTTACTTCAGTCTTCACAGGGCGGGCCAGCTCCCAGGCTACTACACGGGGTAACGCGGAATGGAGAGAAGGAGAGTGGCCCTCGGTGATGGAAAGTCAGGTTAGGGAACACTTAATGAAATTGGATGTGCACAAGTCCATGGGGCCGGATGAACTGCATCCGAGGGTGCTGAGGGAGTTGGGGGAAGTGATTGCAGAGCCGCTGGCCATTATCTTTGAGAACTCGTGGCAAACGGGGGTGGTCCCGGAGGATTGGAAAAAGGCAAATATAGTACCTATCTTTAAGAAAGGAAAAAAAGGAGGATCCGGGGAACTACAGACCGGTCAGCCTCACCTCAATCCCTGGGAAAATCATGGAGCAGGTCCTCAAGGAATCCATCCTGAAACACTTGGAGGAAAATAGAGTGATCAGGAACAGTCAGCATCGATTCACCAAGGGCAAATCGTGCCTGACCAACCTGATTTCCTTCTATGATGAGATGACTAGATTTGTGGATGCGGGAAGAGCCGTTGACGTGATATACCTTGACTTTAGCAAGGCTTTTGATACGGTTTCCCACAGCATTCTCGTCGGCAAGTTAAGGAAGTATGGGTTGGACGAGTGGACCGTAAGGTGGATCGAAAACTGGTTAGATCAACGGGCTCAGCAGGTAGAAATCAATGGCTTGATGTCTGGTTGGCAACCGATAACGAGTGGAGTGCCCCAGGGGTCGGTCCTGGGGCCGGTTCTATTCAACATCTTTATTAATGATCTTGATGATGGAATAGACTGCGTGCTTAGTAAGTTTGCGGATGACACCAAGTTGGGGGGAATGGTAGATACTCTGGAGGGCAGGGACAGGATCCAGAGAAACTTGGACAAATTGGAACACTGGGCTGAAAGAAACCTCATGAGGTTCAACAAAGACAAGTGCAAAGTCCTGCACTTTGGACGGAAAAATCCCATGTACTGCTACAGGCTGGGGACCGATCAGCTAAGTAGCAGCGCTGTAGAAAAGGACCTGGGAGTTATGGTGGACGGGAAGATGAATATGAGCCAACAGTGTGCCCTTTTTGCGAAAAAGGCCAATGGCATATTAGGCTGCATCAGTAGGAGTATT
>VOCT01104654.1:0-12920 GCA_007922175.1 Pelusios castaneus | reverse complement strand
AACTTGGTGTCATCCGCAAACTTACTAAGCACGCAGTCTATTCCATCATCAAGATCATTAATGAAGATGTTGAATAGAACCAGCCCCAGAACTAGTTAAAGCCTAGTGTAGCCAGGGCTTTAGTTAGTTCAAATTAAGGAAGCTTAATTCGAACTAACTTGTTAGTGTGGACATAGCCCTTGATATTTAGGCCCCGAAATAAATGGCCTCATTTTCAAAAGCACTCAGCAGCTATCACTGAAGTCAAATTACTTTCAGTAGCTGGAACGCAAGCTGTAGTTGACCAATTGTAACTTACTTTGTACTGGAAAGCAAGCCCATGCAACATGGCTTTTACAGTAAGAATAAGCATGGGCTCATCTGTACTGCACACCTGCTGCTGGCTTTAAGAGTGCTGGTGTGAGTCTCTTTACACTACCGTCCAGAATTGGATAGAGAAACACATAATTAATTGCTTGTATTAGAAGTGACTCTAGGTCTGAAACTGGGAGCCACAGGACTCATATGCTTGTAAAAGTGCCATTCTGACACTCACTAATAATTACTAGGGCAGAAGTTAAAACCCAATAGAGGACTCTAGTCCTGGAACCAGATTGGCAGGTCTTTGGGGGTCCCGATAGCTCCGCAGCTCCTATGTAAACCCAGCACATGAACAGGAATTTGTCCAAGCAACTGGGATCCACCACTTCTGGACTGGCCCTGGTCCCCTGACTTAACTTCCTGACCCAGTCTGACTCCAGATATGGATCTGTGGTTTGCTTTGAAGTTTTTCTGCCTCTTACCTGCTGGTAACCTGACTCTGCCTGCCTTGTGCCTCCTAACACTTGACTCTTGGCTTGCTCTGTGGCCTCTGGGTGAGCTGACATGGGCTGACTCCTATTTGGACCACTAGCTCAGGCTATCTATGTCCTGGTCATGACAAGTATTAACTAAAAATACAATAACAATATTAATCCATGTCAAGAGATTTCCAAAAAGGGAAGTATCCAAATGTTTCAGATGAAGCTATGGTGCTGGAGCTCATGAGACTAAAACCATAAACACAAGGCAGAGAGAATATAAATATTTGTACGAATATTCCTTTTTAGCCAGTTTGAAGAATTTTCATTAGCAAGCATGTCTCTTAAAAAAACATACTTCTGACTGCAGCAGATTTTAACAGCATTCAGTACAGTGCCATAAGCAGAGAAATTTGACAAAAACCCAAAACTCTATCCTTTATTACTTGGAATTGTTAATATATTTGATGGGGCCTCAAGCATTAGAATGAAAAGATTTTCTGTCATCATAAATATGATATTTGGGAGTAGCATCCTCTCTTCAGTGAATGATCGAAAGACAGATGTTAGCAACAATGTGAGACCAGGACATGGGAATTCAGTGCAATAATAGAAGCTGGATCAATATGTTAGACTGCAGTATGGATTGTGAAAACTCACTGATTGGACAGCTTCCTCCCTGAACAGTTTGTTTCTCCCATATTGGTACTGCATTATCTGTGCATCCTTGATCATGTCATAAAGAAGGGTTAATCATTACAGTTTTAAGGTGACCGGTTGCTTGCAGGGTTGCATCTTTCATGTCCCCCAAAGTAGAATCATGTCAGAGCCAGCTGTGCTGCATGTGTCAGAGACTTCTTTCTCAACAAGTGAAAGACGACACATTTAGAAACTGCTGTCTGTCATGGAGAAGGTCATAGAGGTTCAAGGAAAAGAAGAGATCTCACAATCCCAGTTTCTAGCAGAAGGTATTCTTAATGGGGATTCAAATGACTAATCCCTGCAGGGCTTTTCTGGAGCAGAGGTCTCACTTTTCTTCTTGTAAACATAACCATAATAAATCTCTTTGACAGTCCTACAGCATATCTGTCACTATATCTCCTACAATAACTGCCCAGGAAACATTTGTGCTGCTCTCGCACAGTAAAGGCCCAACAGGGCTGGCGGAGTGCAAAGAAGCCATTTCAGTGTTACTTTAATCTAACACCTACATTTTCAAAAAAATTCCTGTTGGATTCTAAGTATGTAGCTCCACCTGACTTGGCCAGATATTTTCTATTAAAGTTAAGTCCCTGCACAACTCTGGACATACCTGGGGTTCAAGTGTGTCCAATATGCATTTCAAATGGATATATTAAAACAATAAAATACATAATAGTGGATTATGATCAATTTATTAATCACTATCTTTCAGATCTGTTGATGTCTTAATATACAAATAATTCCAAGTGGCTATCCATTGCCAAACAATAGCTCCTCTAATACATTTACCTTTAGATTTAAGATAATGTGACCAATCATGGACGCTATTCTACCTGTTTTTACATTGCTCTGATAGTGAAAAGCAGATGGAAAGCCACCTTAATGAAGTGGTATGGAATTCACATAATGTAAGGGAGGGGTGTCCAGCTTTTTCGGGTGAGGGGCCACATTGTAACTCTTCTCTCACTCAGAGGGCCAGTGAGCAAATTTTGAATAGATAAGGCATAGTAGAAATTGATCTTGCTATTCATAAAATGTAAACTTTTACAAATACAATTTGGTTCTGTAAAACCAGAAACTTACATTTCATACCTAAATACAATTCTCAAATAAAATCCATCCTCCCTACAGTAACTGTTATATAAGTGTCACTTCTACAACTGTACACAACAATTTTTCATTTGTTAATTAAACCATATTTTGTGAAAACTTGTAAAGGGCTCGCTTATTCTTCTTCAGGAAACGTCTGTGTACAGATGGTAGGAGAGTGTGGCAGGTCACGGGAGAACAGGGATAACTATGTGGGGTGGCAAGGGGGGAGTGTGGGGAGCAGGGCAGGGATGAGATGGCAAGGGAGCATTGCAGGGCAGGGGAGGACAAGGATAGCCATGTGGGATGGCAGGGAAAAGGGTGGGAAGCAGGGCAGGTGTTGTAAAGGAGGGCTGGGGGTGGTAGGTCAAGCTGAGGGTAAGAAATGGCTGTGTTAGGTGGCAAGGGGGAGCATAGGGAACATAGCAGGGGAGGGCAGAGTTAGGGAGGCAAGGGAGCGTGGGGGGCTAGGAAAAGGGAAGGAAACAGTGTGGCCTGGTGGTAGGACCCCCATTACTTCCCTTCCTCCCCCAATCCTTGCTTGCTCCCTAAATCCTTCCTCCCTTCCACTTGGGCTCCCCAACCCCTTCACCAGCCCACACAGTGCAGGTTTCTCTTCCCTGTGGGCTATGCAAGCCCTCCCAGGCCCTGTGCTGTGTGAGCTCACTGACCCTTCTCCATGGCTCCCCTTCCCTGGCTCCGCAGCCTGTGCTCTTTGGGCTCCTGACCACTTCTCTTCCCCAGCTCCATCGGCTCCCCAACCCCTGCTGTGCCATGGCGCAGTGCGTGTGCTCCTCTCCTTCCTCCCTGCTTGCTCTGCTCCTCACCCCCTTCTGCCCTCAACTTACCTCATGCGGGCTCCTCTCCCCTCCCTTCCCTCATCCAGGCTTTTTTCCCCTCCCCTTCCCTTTCTCTGGGCAGGCTATTCTCCCCAATCCGCCCCCTTCGCTTTCCCCATGTCGCTCCTTTCCTCTCCCAAGTCCCCAGCTCACCCCCTTCCCTTCCCTGCCTTTCTCCACGCACAGCGATTCCTTTCTCTCCTCAACCTCTTCCCTTTCCCAGAGCGCCAGCAGCTCCTCTCCCCAATCCACCCTCTTCCCTGTCCCTGAATGCAGCAACTCCTTTCCTCTTTCCCCTTCACCCCCTTCCCTGTCCCTGTGTGGCTCCTTCCCTTTTCCCATGCACGGCGATTCCTTCTCCCTCCTCAATCCTCCCCCACCGTCCCTGCATGTGCCAGCAACTCCTCCCTCTCCCCAATTCCTGCCCTCCTTCCCTGTCCCCGTGCACGTCTCCTTTCCTCCTCCCCCTATTCCCTCACGCAGGCTCCTCCTTCTCTTCTCCGCCCTTCCCTTTCCCTGCTGGGGCTCCCCTTCCGTGGCTGCATGCCACAGGGGCTCTTCGATCACTTCACTTCCCTCCTCCCCACAAAGGGACTGAGTCAAGCCCCTGAAGGCAGCTGTCTGGCCAGGCCACTCCCACACTGTGGCTTGGAGAAGATATAAAAGGGCCCCGACTGTTCCAGCTCCCAGGCTCCTGCAGCAGCATTCCATGGGCTGGATGAAAGCCCTTGGCGGCCCAGAGTCCAGCCCGCGGGTCACAAGTTGAACAAGCCTCATGTAAGGGAATCCTTAGGTATAGCAGCATAGGGAAGAAGAAAGGGGGGTTTGCCACAGCACTGCTGTGCTCTGAAGATACCCGTCTGATACAAACAGCCCTTTGGGTACTATCACAAACAAGAACAATTTAGAGCAACCTTGGGGCTGCTTTAGGTTACCCCATGGTCTACACCAGCCCCTTGTCACCATCCCCCAATCAGGGTGAGGAGGTGGGTTTGGGCTAGAAGTTGCATAAAGCCATCTTTGCAATCCCTTCAACAGCTCCAAATACAGCTAAGGACTCAGCCCAGTAAGTTAAATGAGCATCAATTAGTTCTGCAAAACTTGATAAATTAGTTTTAAACCACTATCTTACGTACAGTGCTTTTCAAGCCAACATAAATTGTTTATTCAAAAACAAGATGATGTTTAATTAGCCTGCTGTACAATAAATGTTTTTAACAGATCTAAATTATGTGAATATCTTTAATTAAACTTAATTTGAGGTGTTACTGGTATTTTTCTTTAATGATTGATAAATTGCAACTAATATGCCTGAACCAATCTAGAAATCTTTACGTTAATTTTCTGTAAATATTCCTCCCCATCCTTTCTGCTCTTTTATATGAGGCTGGAGTGAAATGTAAATAGAGCTAGTCATTAAGACAGAAATCTCATGAGCTCTAAACCAGCAGCCCTATCAGCTGAGCACTAAGTGCTACTGGGATTTTTAACCCTTTAAATCAGATATTTTGGTTTTTATAGCCCTAAAAGCTCTCCTTGGCAGATAGCAAAATGGCTAGAGATGTGCTGGGGAATTCTTTAAGGGCTAAAAAGAGAATGAATGGCTGTCTCAAGCTGCTTCATAGCAGGTATTCCAGCTTCAGGAGATCGGAGGCACTTTTGCAGTACAACTGGTATTACTACTGGAGTGGTTGCCAGACTACTTCTTATCTCCCTACCCCCCTTCAGGGAGTAAATGGCTGGTAAGCCATGACCAAGCCTGCCACACTCTTTCTGCACAAAAGCAATCACCGAGCCTCCACAGAGCACCCAGATTTTTATGGCACATATTAAAAAATTAAGGAAATCAAAATCAAACTAAAGAAGGAAGAGGAGAGGAGAGGGGAAGAGGGGCAATGGGACAAGACAGGAAGAGGAAGTTGTGGATTTATTTCCACCCTTCCATCCAAGTCTCTCACAGGGATCTTTAGTCAGTTTTAGGAAGCTGTCCCAAACAGACTCAGATTTTTCTGGAGTTTGCTGTCTGTTGTTATGTTGTCCGTATCTTCTTTGCAGTCAGGTCTGCCAGTTATTTATCTCAGCCATTGTGTCTGAGGGCAGATTTCGTTTTTCAATATAGCAACATTTTATATTTCACAACCAGTAAAACTGTACAGAACAATGCACCCCAAAAATGGCATGCTGTTGAATGAGATGTAATTGGAGGCCACTTCCTTTATCTCTCATGTGGCTCTTGTCCAATGAGGGGGCAGCTGATATCTTTTAAAGGATATACATGGGTGGCTCCCTATTCCTCATAACAATATTTTTAAAGATGTCATTGCTTTTCAAAAAATAGCATTGGGATATTTGGAATAGAAGTCTCATGGGTACACATTCACCTTAATAACACATTAATTTTTATCAGGGTGATTGCTTCCCATTTACCCAAATCATTAGTGATCTGTGTGATAATAGGCTCTAAATTAACTATTTACTTTAAATTTCTAGGATCTTCCTAGATATTTTAATGCCAGCAGTTATCGTGGGAAATCCCACTGACTAAGCAAGGCCCAGAATGTGTATTTTGTTAGTCCTAATGCCTGCAACTGGTTTCAGTGAGTCTTATATCTTGATAAGCACATGAACCTTTAGATGAAATTTGTAATAATTTAGGTACCAACATGTGTGGGTAAAAGAGTAGAATCAGCACAAAATGATGAGAAAAATTGATGTTGTAT
This sequence comes from Pelusios castaneus, assembly GCA_007922175.1. NCBI lineage: Eukaryota > Metazoa > Chordata > Testudines > Pelomedusidae > Pelusios > Pelusios castaneus. Next base: position 6,791 of record VOCT01104654.1, on the reverse strand, counting down.
ATGATATGTTTTATGTCATATATGTTATATAGGGAATTTGGAATTTATATGTAAATACAACTCTGTTGCCTCAGGGTTAAACAGGGACTCTGGATTTTTTTCTCATTACAACAGGTGATTTGATCTCACTTCCTATATATGCTGTTCGTTCCCTATTGTTTGAATCCCAACATCTATTTTGATTTGCTGTTAAAGCCTGACCTGATCCTGTGTCATACATTTACCTGCATTTAATTTTCTCCCATTCTGTAAGTTCACTAAATTCTAAGCATCTGACGAAGTGGGATTTTCTCCTACAAAAGCTCATACGATAAATAAATTTGTTATGCAATGTTCCCTCTAAGGTTTGGTGGCTTGTGTGCAAAATTTTCAAGCCATGTGCAAAACTTTTTCTGAATAAAATTTTTGTGCAAACTCACATGACAGAAATTATAGGCATTAATTGAAGTTAAAGTAATTGTAAATAGAATTAATTAATTGTGTTTAATTGAATTTGAATGAATTTTGAATTGAAATTTAATTTTTAGAAAGGTTTTTATTTAAAATTAATTTTTTAAAAGTTTTTTTTAAAAAAGGAAGGAAAAAAAGAAGGGAGGAAGGAAGGAAGAGAGAAAAAGAGAGAAGAAAGGAAGAGAGAAAAAGGAAGGAAGAGAAAAAGAAAGAGAAGTAAAGAAGAGGAAAGAAGGAAGAGGAAGGAAAGAAGAGAAAGAAAGAAAAAAGAAGGAAAGAAAAAGGAAGACAAAGAAGGAAAAAAGAGAAAGGAAGAGAAAGAGGAAGAAAGAAAAAAGAAGGAAGGCAAAGAAGAGAAAGAAGGAAAGAAAAAGGGAGAAAATAAAAAGAGAGAAGGAAGGGAGAGAAAGAAAGAAGGAAGAGAAAGGGAGAGAAAGAAGGAAGGAAGGAAGAGAAAGAAGGAAGGAAAAGAAGAAAAGAAGAAAGTAGAAGGAAAGAAGAGAAGGAAGAGAAAGGAAGGAAGCAAAGAAAGAGAAAGAAAGAAAAAAGAGAAGGAAGAGAAAGGAAGGAAGGAAGCAAAGAAAGAGAGAAAGAAGGAAAGAAGAGGAAACAGGAAGAGAAAGAAGGAGGAAGGAAGAGGAAAGAAAGAAAGAAAAAAAGAGAAGAAAAAGGAAGGAAAGAAGAGAAAGAAAAAAAGGAAAGAAAAAGGAAGACTGTGACGGAATGCACATCTGTGCAGCCCTGGGGCGTGACCCGTATAATCTTTCTGTTCAGTTTTGCAGTGTAATTGTGTTATTTGATGACAATTACACTATACCAGGTTCCTCTGTGAATGCTCAGAACATGTGCCACATGATTACCAGGGTGCCATGTTCCCTGCTGCGACATGTATGTATAGATGTGAAGCATGTTACAGGGTTCAGACTCTCAGGGCTGTCTCTAGCACAATGGCTGAAGATTTACACATCAAAGGGAATGCTAATGCCCTCCCCTGCTCAGGTAGGAGTCAAGAGAACAGGACAGTGAGGGGGAGGGGCTGTCAGCAGTTTGTTAAAACAAAGACACAGAGACTGTGAGGAGGGAGAAGCTGCAGGCTTTCAGCCTGAGAAGAGACCATCCTGCAACCAACCTCAAGCAAGATCGGGGCCCTGCCTAAGAACAGGCAGAGAATGGCTGCAAGACATCAGACAGCCAAACACCATGTGCATAATCTTGGACTCTGAGGTCAGTTTAGGTAGAGATGTTAGAGTAGTATGCGGTTTATACCTTTTATTTGATAGTGGTCACTCCTGACTCATTTGTAACATGTTGCTGCCTTGATTGGCCATATTCTCACTTGAAAACAGACTCTGATCAATAAACTAGTAGTTGTTTTACCTAAAGCTGTGTGGTCTTTAGAGGGTGTGGATGTGGGAGGCTGGGCACAATCCACTTCTTTGTTAAGTGGACGGACTGGAGACTAAGGTGATTGGGAGTGGGTCCCAATCCCTGTAAGGCAGTGGCTCCCAGTGTAGTGTCTGGGGCTGGGTGTGCTTGCTTGGGGACCAACGCCTGTGTGGCTAGTGGATTTACACCCACTGCCTGGGACCAATTACACGCTGGTGGCTGGTGTGGACTGACTCAGGAGTGAGCGGTCACCCAGCAGAGCGGGGTAAATTGGGGTTCAGGAGTGGGGTTCAAGCGGTCATAGCAGCACACCAGACTGGATTTGGGGAGCAGCCTGTCACAAAGACAAATAAGGAAAAGAGAAAGAAAGAAGCAAGCCAAGGCCGCCGGCGGGGGAGGACCCTACCGCGGCCCTGGGAAGCCGCCGGTGGGGGGGGAGCATACCCCAGCCCCGGAGGCTGATCCCGGCCCGGTGCTGGGAGGCCGAGGCCGTGGATTAGCCCGGCCCCGGGAAGGAGGCGGACGGCGGGTGGGAGCCCGGGAGCCCACCGCAGCCGCAGCCACCCCTCTGGCCCGGCCGCGTGGGGCAGGCAGGCAGGCCTGCGCTCCTGAGCCTAGCCTGAGCCTGCCTGTCCTGCCCTGGGGGCGGGGAAGGCCAGCCCAGAGGCCGGGCACAGGCCGGGTGTGCCGCGGCAAAGCCCTGGCCCCGGGGGTTGGAGGGAGCAGCTGGGGTTGCCGGGCTGCGCGGGGGTCCCTCACTGCTGCGCAGGGGGTGCGACGGCCGCTGCGCGCCCGCGCGCCCGCGCAGCTTAGAGGGAACACTGTTTGTTAGTCTTTAAAAGTGCCACAGAACTCCTTGTTTGTTTTGCTGATCTAGACTAACACGGCTATCCCTTTGAAACATGTTATATATGATGACTCTTAATATCTGGATTATGTATTCCAGCAGTTCAAAGTGCTATGTCAAAGAGTAATAGGGATAACTGGTAGCCCTGCCTTGTTCCTCTCTATAATGAGAATGAATCCAAAATATAGTGACTTGTGATCAACTGAGATCAACAGTTTAATCCAACTAATAAAGTGGTCATTAAATCTCATTCTCTCAAAGACTATGAAAAAATAATCCTAGGCAACCCTGTCAAAGGCTTTTTCATCATCTAGTAATGATGTTACCAAAATTTCCTTCAAGCGCTATGCTACTGCAATTGTTTTGATCAGTTGCTTGAAGCAGTCTGACTCATGACTAGATTTAATAAATCCAATTTGATCTATGTAGATGTAAGCAGGGTCTGAACATCCTGCAGAATTGCTGGAGGGGGGCAGGGGGCATAGAGGAGAAAAGCAGCAGGGCCAGACAGTATCTGCAGAAGCAGCCTGCTTAGGTGCTCAGCATGATGGGACTGCTTTGCCCAAATGATCCTTTTAGCTGGTGCTGGGTTACAAATCATTCTAGTGTTAAATGCAGGGCTAACAAAATGTCGTTCTCATTATTATATAAGGAAAGGGCAGTAGAATTGTGAATAGCCTGTTCTGAGTGAAGGGTCACAATCATCTGAACCAAACTGGCTAAACAAGGGAATCAGATACCAGATCCCTGTGAAGGGTGAGAGGTGGTAGGGATGGGTATTCCTCTCTGGAAGTGGGGGATTTACTTAAGAGCCCCAGATATGGTTTAACTTCCCCCTCCTACTGTTTAAAGACAGAACTAGTTAAGATTCCAGTAGGACTCTTTTGTTTTGTTAAGTGCTCCCTAGATTTGAAATCATCTACTGTGGGACAGCATTCCTGCCCAGCTTTACCACTGAGGTTCACCAGGCAAAACCTGACAATCCACTGAGAGCTGTGTGGAACCTCAAGAGAAGTCATCGTGGAGAAGCAGGTGGTAAGAGAAGGTGAGGGGGTGCTTTTTGGGTGGCACAGTGGCTGGCTGGGTGGTTAGCAGAGTGGTTGCCTGGTAAACTGATGGAGCAGCCATCAGCAACAAGTGGTTGGTAGGGTGGCTAATGGACAATTGGCAGAGCCATCTGCTCAGCAATGAATGGAAGGCTGGTGGGGCAGCCGGAAAGTAGAGGCTGGACAGCAGAGCAAGCAAGATGCCATTTTCCCTCTCTCTCCAACCAAGGTGGGTGGTGAACTCTGCAGCTGCACCTCTAGACTGTGGGTCTGCCCCGAGTAAGAACATCTATGAGTGGGGTGCTGTGAAGGGAGGAACTCATGAAAGGAACTTCTTGTTGCTAGACTTAACAATCTAAGGCAAAAGGAAGCTGCACAACATGCTCTGTGGTGTGTGTTTTGTTCATGGTTTTATGCATGTGAATCCTGCTTGCAAAGTTTTCCCAAGTTAATGCTGGGTTACTTTCCCCTTTTTTAATTTTATTAAAAGTCTCTTTTCTACACGAAGGCCATGTACACACGATCACTTTAATGTGCGTTAACGGTTGTTACTGTGCGATAACAACAACAGCGTACATACGTGCAATAGGGCTGTTGCCCGGCAACAGCCCTATTGGAGCACAACAGAAAAACCACCTCGACAAGGGTGGTAGCAGTTAACGCGGAACAGCGGTTCCGCCTTTCGACTCGTGTGTACGCTTACTGTGCAATGATTGGCCTCCAGAAGTGTCCCAGTATTCCAAAGTCGTCCTCTCTGGTCTTCCCCCCACCCGCTCTCTGTGGCCATGACGAAACAGTCCCTGCCTTGTTTCAAGTCCCAGGATTTTTGAATTTCTCCTCTGTTGTCACTTCCTGTTCTCTTGCTCGTGGAGTGCAACTCTGATCTTCATGAGCAATGGCGGCCCAATGTGGCAGATGTGCTCCTGTTTGAAGCATGGCTGAGGTGCTGGACCCAATCAGCATCTGGGGAGAGTCTGTTGTGCAGGCGCAGCTACGCGGCAGCAGGCGAAATTTTGATACATATGGCATAATTTCTCGGGCCATGTCAGAGAGAAGCTATGATAGAGACACTGTGCAGTGCAGATCGAAGGTGGAGCTAAGAATAAGTTATCACAGAGCAAAGGAGGCAAACCGCTGTTTGGGATCAGCACCTGCTACATTCAGGTATTACAAGGAGATGGAAGCCATTCTCAATGGGGACCCCACAACCATTGCAAAGAGTCCTGTGGACACATCGGCGCCCCCTCATCCAATAAATGCCAGAGCAGAGCAGGATGAGGACGTGATTGATGAGGAAGTGGAGATGGAGGATGACCTGGAGGAGAATGCAACAGCGTCTAGCCAGGAGCTCTTCTGCATCCCTGCTGAGACATCCACCCAAGATATCAACTGCAGTGTGTCCTCTGAGGCGGCAGAGGGGGTTCAGGTAAGTTTCTCTTTCGTGGAGCTATGGCTTCTGCTAAAATGAGGATCATTGTCTGGGGCAGGGGTGCTTGCTGTAGGGGTCCCCACTGTGCATGGCATTTAGTGTGCATTCATTAGAAGTGCATCAACACAAGCACTAATTGTCAAAAAATCATCTGCATTTAGCTCACTAAAGGTTTTCTCAATGTACCTCCAAAGCCTCCTACACAGGTTAGATGGGAGACTGGCTGTGTCTCTGCTCCCGTAGAAGGATACTCGGCCTCACCAGCTGCAAAGCACAGCACTGGGAACCATGGCTGCACACAATCCTGCAGCGTATGGTCCTGGCTTGCATCTGGTCGCATGTAGTATATGTACCGTATTTTTCGGACCATAAGACGCACTTTTTTTCCCCCGAAAGTGGGGGGAAAATGAGAGTGCGTCTTATAGTCCGAATGCTGTCCAGCAAGCAGTGTTCCCACCAGGGGGCGTTGCTGGATAGCAAAAAGATCCAGGGCTGTGGCACTCCAGCCCACTCCCTGCTAGCCCCCACCCCCTGGCCAAGCCACTAGGCCGCTCCCCCAGTTCACAACCCCACACACACTCAAACAAACCCACACCCCTGCCGGACGGGGCAGGCTCGGCTGGGGTTGGCCCCCCTGTGATGCTGTCAGGATTTAAGGAACTATTTATGATATTATTTTGTATTAATATGTGATGCTGTCAGGGTTTAAGGAACCATTTATGATATTATTTTGTATTAATATTTTATGATTGTTATAATCCATAGGAACTATGCCATGTTTGGTGTCAATAGAAAGGTAATAATTTGTGGGGAATGATTATATAGTTTATGTGTAGGATTTGTATTCATATTAGAAGTTAGGAATATGATTGTTATATTTTAACTTGTGTAAGGCTGGGAAAATTCCCCAGACTGAATGTCTGCCTGGCCATTGTCTCCTTAATGGCCCATTAAGGAAGCTCCCCAGTATAATGGGCCGAAGAAGAAAACCTGTTGAGCCACTAGGACTTAAACATGTCTCTGGAACTACCGTATTCCTCTGAGACTGAACAAAGGATTGAGGCCCACCCTGGTGCTGGGTCTTTACCAGAGGAAGAAGCCTCCAAACTCCAGAGGAGTTCCTTTCTCTTCCCTTCCTTTTCTCTTCTATTTAGTTTACAGGTACTATTTGGTTCAGAATATTTTTTTCTTCTTTTCCTGCTCTAAAAACTGGGTGCGTCTTATGGTCAGGTGCGTCTTATGGTCCGAAAAATACGGTATTCTAGCTGCCAGGGGCACTCTCAGGAGAGAGATATCGGGTTCCATCTGTCTGCCCTGTGCAGAATGTTAGCCCACAGTAATGTTACTATTAGGACGTACCTTGTCCGCTTCAGTTAACCATAGGATGTTGACCGCCCTGTACCTTCCAGTGGAATGTGTTACTGGAAGGTTACCTTGGTTATAGAATCATAGAATAATAGGGTTGGAAGGGACCTCACGAGGTCATCTAGTCCAACCCCCTGCTAAAAAGCAGGACCACTCCCCCTAAATTATCCCAGCCAGGGTTTTGTCTAACCGAGCCTTAAAAATCTCCAAAGATGAAGATTCTACCACCTCCCTAGATAGCCCATTCCAATGCTTCACCACCCTCCTA
>VOCT01104472.1:0-13307 GCA_007922175.1 Pelusios castaneus | reverse complement strand
CAGTCTCTGCGCCAAAGAATCAATGGACACAAATCTGACATCAGAAACTGCAATACTGCAAAACCTGTAGGGGAACACTTCAACCTCCCTGCTCACTCCCTTAACGACTTGTTAATAGCTGTGTTGACACAGATGAATAACAAATCACAGCTTCAAAGAGAGTCTGCAGAGCTCGAGCTTATATGCAAATTTGACTCAGTTGCCTTGGGGTTGAACAGGGACTATGGATTTTTCTCGCATTACATCAAGTGAATTGACCTCCCCCCTCCTCTATGTGCTGTTCCCCAGTGTTTTGAATCCTAACACCTACTTTGATTTGCTGTTACAGCCTGACCTGATGCTATGTCATACACTCCCCTGCATTTAATTTCCTCCCACTCTGTAACTTTCCTATCTTCAAAGCGTCTGACGAAGTGGGATTTTCTCCCACGAAAGCTCATGCGATTAATAAATCTGTTAGTCTTTAAAAGTGCCGCAAGACTCTGTTGTCTTTCTACAATAGACTAACACGGCTACCCCTTTGGAAGGGGTCCTGGTGTCAGTCTAGTTCAGCAAAACAAACAAGGAGTCCTGTGGCACTTTTAAAGACTAATAAATTCATTTATCTCATGAGCTTTTGTGGGAGAATATCCCACTTCATCAGAGGTTTCCCTTCTTCAAAGCATCTGACGAAGTGGGATTTTCTCCCACGAGAGCTCATGCGATAAATAAATTTGTTAGTCTTTAAAAGTGCCACAGGACTCCTTGTTTGTTTTGCTCACCTAGCTGAATTCCCTCTGCTGAACACTGACCAGATTGTTGTATTTGGTGTAACCATGCTGGATTTGTATAATCTTAAACTTTCCTTAGTTTGGCTAGGCTTCAGCACTGTCTCTTTCCTTCACCTCTCAAGCACAATTCCTAAGGACAGGTTCTCTGCCTATTAGTGCTTCATGGAAACAGGACCTTACAATCCAGCTCCCATAGATCCCCAAGATCTGTGCTGAGCTCCAAAACTTCCCTGTTGCTTAAGCGCACCCACTTCTAGAGCTCCAACATTGTGGGCAGATTGATTGATTTACAGTTCTCTCTCCAGGAACAAGTGAGTGTTGAAACACATAATGCACAGATCTTTGCAAAAGGAATTCTAAAAAATGGCTCTTTACTAAATGACACAAGAGATTTACAGATCCAGACAAAACAAGAAAATACCTACATACTCTTTCTTCCCTGTCTCAATTCCCTCAGCACCCTGGAGCACTCTTAGGGCTTCGGTCAGTGACCTCCAGGGTACCCAGGGTCCTCACACTTCTGCTTCTGCTTTTCTTTCTGCTTCTGGTCTCTTCTCTCTCCTTCTAAAATGGCTACTGAGAGTCTTCTTTTTTCTAAAGTTTCAGTTTCCTCTGTCACGTGACCTTGTCAGAGGTTCAAAGTCCACTACCCAGTGATCTGTTGCCTGGATTCTAGGCTTCCTGGCAGAACCAGGTTTTCTCAATTTGGCCACTTTTTTCAACGGTTCTTCCATTTGAATATAAGACTAACTCTTCATTACTTGCTCTGTATCATTGCCCCCTTGGAATTTCATCCCAAAATGAAGGTAAAAAAAAATCAGAGAAGCCAGACTACTGTTATGATCAGAATGGAGTGTGCAGTTAGGTGAAGATATTTACAGGGTTTGTAATCTCAAACAGGTTTCAAAAATTGTAGACAGATTCCCCAACTAGTCATCACAGGGTGTTACAGAGAAACACCTTGCACTCATTTTCTCTCCTATAGGGACATCCATTTGTTCCTTCTTTGTTTTTGTTTCCCTCAAACTGAATTTAAAGTCATCCCAACTAAAAATGCCTGTTTTCTCTTTGTGTACAGAATACATAAAAGACTTCATTCCTGCTATCAAAATGCAGAGGACTTGACTGATCTATTTGAAATAAGCTAGGACTCATGATCAAAATCTAGAAGCCTTTGCCAGTGTTTATCAAGGCATTTATGACTCTCAATTGTCTTAGGAGTTTTATTACAGACAATTGATGACACCTGCTTGCCAGCTGAAAATGCATGAGGTAGGCCAAGGTTACAGATCCAGTAGCTGTCACTAGAGAACTTGGAGAGTAACAAGTTATTAGCAGCAATAATAAGGTGGCACCATGGCAGATGCACAGGAACCTTCCTTGCCCGGCTGCTCCCAATGGAGAGTGGCTGGCCTATCTTTCAGAAGATCCCAGCTGAATTATAGGCAACATCATCCCTCACAAAGGATACCTGTCTGGAACAAGACAGCAAACTGCAATTGTCCCTCAAATATGTCAATAGGGGAGGCTAAACAGGAGTCACTGATCCCTACATCCTCTCTCCTCCCCAAAGAAAACACCACCTTTGAAATGAGGGAGGGAGGATGTCTGCTGAAGGAGAGGTGTCTACCAGCACAGTTATTAAGGTGTGTGTATACCACGAGAAATGCACTAGGGCAATGATGCAACAGCAAAGACATGGAAATAATGGGATTGATTCATTAGAGCATTTGGCCAGTTTTGTATCATGTATCTCCATTGAAATCAATCTGCAAAAATGGTCAGCAGATGTCCACAGATTTGCAGAGCTCTAGATACAAAATTTGGATTTGCATGCATCCGCGATCCACAAAAATGTTCCACGGATATAAAGTGGATATCCTCAGATTTGCAGGGCTCTGTACATTAGAGTGGAATTTGATGACTGCTTCCTAAGATATTCCCAAAACACTGAGCACTGCTGCAAGACACAGTGGCTATGACTACACTTGGTAATTTAAGTCGACTTAGTGTGTCTCCACTTAAAAATAAAGTCGACTTAAAGGGGAACTTAAAAAGTCGACCTACAGCGTCCACACTGGACACCTAGGTCGACTTTGTGGGGCTTAGGGGGACCTAGAGCAGGTCCACAGGGGTAGGGGGGCACCCCTTGCCCAATGCCAGGGGGCTCAGCCTTTGCCCCATTGTACCTAGGCAGGGAGGGCATTGGTGTAGCCCTGGGGTAGCCCTAAGTCGACATAGGGCTACCCCACGTCTACACTGGCTTAAGTCGACTCTAGGGAGTCGACTTAAGCCTTAAGTCGAATTGAAAGGTGGTATTATAAAGTCGACTTAATTTTAATTAAGTCGACTTTATTTTCCTTAAGTCGACTGAAGCAAGCTGCTTAAGTCGACTTAAGAAAACTGCAGTGTAGACACAGGGTAAATTGAGTCGATTTAATTTACAAGTGTAGATGCAGCCAGTGTGCGCCAAGCATGTTGATTTATCTAAAATATATCATGTTTTTAAAGTTTTAAATATCTTAGCTTCAAAACCAGACACAGTACAATTGCCAAAAGTTTCATCAGAAAAGATCAATTTTATTTATTGGAGAGCAAATCATTGCAGTCCACAGTGCAGGTCTGTTAATTCATGCATGTTTGAAGACTAAACCTGCAAATTCACTCTCTTCTGCACACCCTGTGAACCACTCAGTACACGCAGATGGATGATAAACAGGCTATAGACCCCATCCAAAAAAAAAAAAAACCAAACAAACCCTAAGGAAAGATAAAAATAAAAGGAACAGAGGATCAAAGAGGGAAAATAATGGCGTGGACAGATTAGGTAAGAGAGAAAGAAAACTTTAAAGGAAAAAACACAGGTGGTTAAAAAAAGCCAGGTCAGAATAGAAAAAATATCATGAAGAAAATTAACCAAAAAAAGTTAAACTGAAATCTGAAAATGAAAATAAGATGGATATATTCACAGTTATGGACAAGCAAGGACTGCCACTTTCCCCACATTGACCTCTTTTGGATCTTAGCTATCACCTTTATTTCATATTTTGAAATGTAGAGAGGTATGTACAGCTAAAAATGGATAAAAAAACCAGAAAGTATTTCACATCTTATGTTAGGTTACCGATAAGTGAAGGAATGCCTCAACTTCAGAAAAAATACAAAGGGTGCTTAGAGTTCTATCATACTAACACTTCTAATAAACCACTGTCTGCCAAAAAGCACAAAGCTATGGAAATATAGAAACCAATCAATTTAGGAATATTTATGTGTGCTAAAAGAGCCAGATGTTGTATTTATAATTGCAAAGTACAAAATACAGTTTCCATAAATAAATATAAGCTCAAAGACCTAAATAGAGGTATTTACTTACAGAGATGGACAATCCTTTTACAGCTCCCAAGAGATATCACACAAAATATGCACATACTGTTATGAGCCTTATATAGCTGCATAATTGCAAGTCTCACAGTTGATTTATGCAAGATGGAAATTCCCCTTTCAGGTGAGACGTGAATGGGGAAAATCTGCCTTTCCTCTGCCTGAGGCCCTATGTTGCTTCTGTCAGCATACACAGAAAATCCCAAAGGGTTCTCAAAGGCACTGACATGATTAATTCCTAGGGTAATATGAAACCCGGAAGCAGTGTTAACCTTACCGTACCAGTTCTGGATAGCATGCAACTTCCTGTAATGATACTGTGAATAACTTGTTCTTGCACATGCAGCTTCACATAGCTTCAGAACTATCTGGAACCCAAAATAAGAAAATAAACACATGGAGTGAAGGAAAGGCAGCACAAAAGATAAAATATGCTCTCTGCCGTGGAATAATTCCAGGCTTTCTGGAGAGGCTGGCAATAAATCAAGAGAACAACTACAGAAAGTTAACTCAAAATTATCCAAACAGAGAAAGAGGCAAAGGGACAGAAATGGGGAAGGATCTGCCTTACAGGCACTGAAACACGTGATATATTTTTAAAAGGCGTCACTAAAAACAGGAAGTGCTTTTTCATTAGCCTGGGAGCTAGTATTTCCTCTGAGCCATTCAGAAAGTTTTAACTTCACTGATACATTGGCATGGTCATGAAAATAAACCATTTCTGTCTGCTTGGTTTGTATCAGAGCTTGCAGTCAACATCAAATAATGGCAAGTATGATTTTCATTGGTGTTTAATGTCATCCTGATCACAGCAAATTACACAGCATATGGTATCTGAAGAAAAGAACAGAAAATAAAACTATGAAAAAGATAGAAAACACCCCAGTAACATCTGGGGAGAGGGCAAGCAAAAAAAGAAGAAAAAAGTTAGGAAATATAAAGACTGAAAAACAAAATAATACTGAAAATATTATGACATGATATTAATAGATATTACCTCACCACCTGAACTATTGTGTTTAATTTGAAAAGGAGAAGAGTAACAGAGGACATAGTAGTAATATAAAAAATAATGAATGGTATTGGGAAGGAAAATCAGGTCCTCCTATTTATCCTCTTTCTTAATCTAAGATCAAGGAAAAGCCAACTCAACTGATGTTCTCATCAATTTTCAATGACTGTCATCAAATTTTAAAATTGTTATTTTAAAAAAATCACATTTTAATGCAGTGAATACGCTTAAGAAACCTGTTACCACAAAACAACATGAAACCAAAGAGCTTAGAATATTTTTTTAAAAAAATTAGACATTTATACAGATAGCGTCAGTTAAATTAAGTAGGGTAAAAATTATAGGGATATAAACATTCACATCTGAGGGTTGCAATGAAAAAAGCATGACCATTGGGGTTTTTTTGGGTTTTTTTTTTTTTGCTTTGCAAACAAACAATCTTGCTTATTACTGGCAGTGGAGAAAGCCTAATAAATAATCCATTAAAATTAGAAACAGATAAACCTTCCTGTTAAAAAACAGAAACAATAATGTTCCTCTAAATCCCCACTGTACACAAGTTTATAGATAACCAGGGTGAGATTCTGGGCTGCCTCTCTATGTATATCTTCATTGCTGAGTTAACTTGGGCTCTTACTCTGCTGTTGCCCCTAATCCCACGCTCCATCCAAACACAAAACACCTCACACAAGTTTAGTGATGCTTTAAGCCTTGGCTAGCTGATGGTTTAGACCACGGTCTGGTTCTGCTTTCACTCAGACTGGTAACTTTACCTCTTTAGGAGATGTAACATAAGATTTGCAGCCCACAGGGTGGGGTAGGAGGTCAGGGTGAGCTAAGGTGATTTTAATACACCTTTGTGCCCTCCTGAGCCTGGGTGTTTTGGGGATTCAGGAAGCCCCTTGGATAATTTAGAGGACCATAGCCTAACTTGATTAGGGGTATGGCTAGACTTCGAGTTGAAGATGTAACACTCAGCCTGAGGAAACATGCCTGCACTAGCTCTGATTGTGCTAGTGTACTATAATTAGACTGTAAAGCAGAAGGGGATAGCCATCCTGAGTATAGTCCCATCCTAGATGTTGGTATGCATTTGGAGCTGCTGGCCACTCTGCGTGCTGTAGCTACACTTCTGTTTTTAGCTCAGTCAGAGCTTGTGCAGATATGTCTCCTTGGCTATGTCTATACTAGAAAAGTTAAGTCGACTTAACAAAATCGACTTAATAAGGTCAACTTTAAGTCAACTTAAAGTTGACCTTATTAAGTCAACTTAACAAAGTCGACTTAACTTTTTCAAGTGAAGACATAGCCCTTGTCGACCTTATTAAGTCGACTTAATAAGGTTGATTTAGGCGCTAATCCCTGTCCACACTGGTTTCAGTCGACTTAAGGAATCGACTTAAGCCTTACCTCGACCTAAAACTAGGTGTTATTAAGTCGACTTAAGTTTTCCTTAAGTCGATTTAAGGAATGGCTTAAGTCGACTTAATAAAAGCCCAGTGTGGACAGGGAGTAAGTTACATCGACTTAAGCCTCCTTAAGTCAACCTAACTTGTAAGTGTAAATGCACCCCTTGAGCTGGAATCTACATCTCCGGCTCCAAGCGCAGATGCACCCTACGTTACAGTTGCCTGCTAGGCACAGTCAGACTATGCCATGCTGCAGACAGGAGAGAGGAAGGGGGGGTAATCGTACCAGGGCCCTGGGCTCAGAGCTCAGGGGCGGCCACCCCCAACACATAGATGTAAATAAAGTGCCATGGGAGAGGGTGGGCCCCCAGGGAACACAATGTACCAGGGCCCCACTTGTCTCCTGATGGGCCTGACTGCACTGTCAAGAGTCTCAGCCCCGTCCCTAGGTTCGGCCTTGTAGAGGTGTCCTGTAGCTGTTCATATCCTGGACCTTCTGCCTTGAGAAGCTGCTCCCTCCCTTTATTTTTCCTCTCTCCCTTACCCCCACACTCCATCTTTAACGTGCTTTTTAACTCTTGCACGTCCCTTTTCCTCCTTTGCAGACACTTCCTGTTTTCAATCAGCTTTCCTCTCCCCTTTCCTTCCTCATTAACCGGCATAGCGCCTTCTCCTCGTTGTTGGCTCTTTCCTGCACAGACACTCCCTTCAGCTATATCCATTTTCTTCTCTCTCATTTCACCCCGGTCTAGAGACAGTTCCTTGCCATAGCAAGGTGGGGTAGGCCACCACAGGTTTCCTGAGTGAGCCCTGTTCTGGGGCTGTGTGTTGCTGAGGGGAGCCTGCAGCAGTTTCTGTTGCCCTCTTTCCCTCTCTCTCCCCCACAAGGTACTCAGGGTTTGATTGTGGTGCAGCAGGATGAACCCCTTCCTTTGGCCTTTTCTTCATTTGCAGGTTTATTTTTAATGTCACAGCCTCTATCCCTCTCTTCATTTTCTGGTGGATTTGTGGTGGAGGAAAGGGCACGTCCCCATTGATTCTCTTCAGAAAGGCTTTCACAAAACCTTTCTCCACAGCGATCAGAGTCTGTGCTAGGCATAAGCAGACTAAGCAATTGGTTAGGGCCCTGAGCAGCTCAAGGGAACCCATATATGGTGTGTGTGTGTGGAAGGGGGCAAAATATTTTTGCTTCGGACCCTCAAATGGCTAGCACCACCTCTGAGGGCAATACTAAATGATGCTAGGCACTTTCTGGATGATTTCTATATTTGAACTAACCCTGATTCAAATTCTGTGGGCACCCCCTGACTGCAAAAGGCCCAAAACACATCACATTTCTACAGCAAGCAGCCACCTGGGAGCAAAGTCACCCAGAGGAACTGTTTAAACGCAGGCTTTCGTCGGATTTCTCAGGGCTGCAGAACAATCAATCCTAAACAGAAAAGAAAAGAACCAGACCCTGAAGATTCAAGAGATTGGTTTAAATATCATGAAATTAATACATTTGGGGGTCTTTTCATTTGCCTTCTGATTTTTGAGTCTTTAAGGTTCTTCGTGTTTTCTCTGCAACCCCCAGAGCCAGAAACTTACTCTTTAAAAAATGATAGCTGAGATTCTTATACAACAGTATTGCTTCAGAAACTTGGGCTATATGAAAAACACAAAATATTATGCGATTCATGATACCATTAGTACTGTTCCCATTATCTCAAGACTATTTATTTATGTGACAGATATATTATCCACAGAAATTGCAGCTACCAAAATTATGTTGAATAGAATAGAGGGTGAATTGAGAGAGTAGACAGGCCAAGAATTCAGGAATCCCACTATCATTCAGTTTCACCTAAAGGAGAGGGCATGATTATTTTTCTGATTTAAAATAATTTGAAATATATTTCATCACTATCCCTGCCTCTCCCTCATCTCAAAATTGTATAGAGAAATCAAGAGGAGAAATCATCTAAGAAGTAAATCTCTGCATTTTTCCTATTGTGGGCACAAATGCTGGAAATTGGAGCTTTCCTCAGTGACTCTCCTAACTGAGCTATGGTTACATGGTTCATACACAGATTGTCTTCACAAAGCCAAAACTGTATGGGGAAAAGCAGCTGCGCTCACATCCAATACTCCACACAAACCCTAAGGAAGTCTAATTATGTGCTGGTGATGGCTGTTTAGTTCTGAAGTTATTCTTCAGACGTGCCCCTTTCATGCACATTTTTCAGAGCATTCAGCATTTAGCCAATTTATTTGACTGTGCAATTATTTTCTGTATTTAATTAGCCTTTATTCAAAGTGTTACAAAGATAATATCAATAAGTTTCAGATAAATGGTGTAAATGTGACTACTGAAGTCAATCTGAGAAACATATTGTGTTCTTTACTCTTGTTTCACTCCTGTGACCTTTTTCAGTTTTTCCTATTTTTTGTTTTACATGGAAAAGGAACGTAACTGGGGTTTATGTTTAAATTGCTGTTGCATTGTTAGAATTACATTAGAACTGTAAGTAAAAATATGGGGACAGATTCTGAGTGTATGTTGCTACCATGTGCAGCTACGATTGTTTATACCAGCTGAGGAGCTTTCTCATGAACCAGCAGAAAGAACATTTACACCATTCAACAAAGGAAGAAATTTTAGTTTTACAGAAGCAACACAGCAGGGTAGATTCTGAATCCCCTATCATCGTTTCCTTTGCATTTCAGCCCATCAATGTTTCCTTGATGATCAAAAATGAGTCATGAGAAATAATTTATTGATCTGGGTTAGTATATGAAGAATAATTCCAGGAATATTTTGAAACTATTGTCCTTATCAGCTGCATGGGAATTAAACTAGGCTATGTGAAAACAATATATTTTTGTTCTGTATTCTTACAATGCTACCTTTTAAATCTAGAAATGGCTGAGCAAAATTCCCCATCATTAGTAGACGTTGTAAAACAAGTGGCAGAACAGCAACTTTCACAAACATCAGAACTAGAAAAAAGCAAAACCCTTCTTTTTCAGTTACAGGTAAGAGGATCTAATTTAGAAATGTTGGATTTACAATGAATTACAATAGACAAGGAAGTATTACTATGAATAAGAGAAGCTTATATTTCTCTATTTTTTTACTTCAAACTTAAGGCAGATATTCCATCCTTAACTTAATATGTTGTACTTGAGCTTTCCCCAAAACTGTATATGAATAAAGTGCAGTTTTAACAGAAGTTTTAAGCCTGTATTTTGCAAAAATGTAATTGAAATGGCAAATCCCAAAACATAGAATATAAATTTAGACTCTTTTTTATGGTAGTTTGATTTTAAAAAATGAATGGCTTGATAGAGAAAAGATAATAAGGTGGTTTGATATAGAGAGAATAAGAAAAATTTAAAGTCACAGTCTGGCAGTTTTTCCTCTGAATTATCTCACTTTTTTGGTACCCCTTTTCCAAGAAACCTAAAATCCTCTGGACACGTGGATTTTGGCTTGACAGGGTGTGTCCTCAACTCTCACTGCCATACATGTAATTTTTCTTCGGTAATAAAATAGATCATATACCAGATATATGTTGCTAAGGCTGAGATTGCATAATGGTTTCTGTTCTGATCCATTAAAAAAGTCTCTCTTAATTTTCTAGAATTGCCCCTTTGGGACTAACTATCTAACTATCTAACAACTAAAAATTATATTTTTAAAAATTTTGAACAAAAACTGTTCAGCCATTTTTAACATAGAGTGGGGAAAAAGGAGATACATTATTTCCAAGCTAAAAACAATTCTTGCAACTATTTGTTGGAATAGTCTTACATCTGAAACAACTGAGATTTAAAATTTTGCATAAAGAGTAATTTCTGTTGGAGAGCAGTGTACGATCTTCCTCCTGACAAAATCTATTTTGATTTGGCCAAGCTATGAGTATTGGGAAAACACATATCAAATGTAGATATTCAATAGATTCTTTTGGCTGACCTGAGTGTGCACCTGAGGAAGGCTGCACTGCTCATCCATGGATAGATAGATAGCTAACTTGACAATCAACTGGCAAATCATACATACTGCTGAAATCAGTAAAGAGAATCAGCACTGTGGACTTTTTAAGGTACACAAGTTAGGAGTCCCTTTATCACCTTATCTACCTACTATCCACCTTAATAGCTTAATCCCCACTTCTGGAGCTCGAAAGGTGTATAGGAGAGAAGTCCCCTCCTTTGGATCTTCTAAGGTGCCTTTACCAGGCACATGGTACAGAGATTCCTTCTTGCAGACCACTTTCAAGGCTCCCCAGAGACTTTTGCTCAAGATAGTCAAGACCAAAGCAGATTATGAAGAACTTCAAAAAGATCTCACAAAACTAAGTGATTGGGCATCCAAATGGCAAATGAAATTTAATGTGGATAAGTGTAAAGTAATGCACATTGGAAAAAATAACCCCAACTATACCTATAATATGATGGGGGCTAATTTGGCTACAACGAGTCAAGAAAAAGATCTTGGAGTCATTGTGGATAGTTCTCTGAAGATGTCCATACAGTGTGCGGAGGCGGTCAAAAAAGCAAACAGGATGTTAGGGATCATTAAAAAGGGGATAGAAAATAAGACTGCAAATGTATTATTGCCCTTATATAAATCCATGGTACGCCCACATCTCGAATACTGTGTACAGATGTGGTCTCCTCATCTCAAAAAAGATATTCTAGCACTAGAAAAGGTTCAGAAAAGGGCAACTAAAATGATTAGGGGTTTGGAGAGTGCCTCGTATGAGGAACGATTGAAAAGGCTGGGCCTCTTCAGCTTGGAAAAGAGGAGACTGAGGGGGGACATGATAGAAGTATATAAAATTATGACTGATGTGGAAAAAGTGGACAAGGAAAAGTTGTTTAAATACTCCCATAATACAAGAACCAGGGGTCACCAAATGAAACTGATAGGTAGCAGGTTCAAAACAAATAAAAGGAAGTTCTTCTTCACACAACGCACAGTCAACTTGTGGAACTCCTTACCTGAGGAGGTTGTGAAGGCTGGGACTATAACAATATTTAAAAGGGAACTGGATAAGTTCATGGTGGCTAAGTCCATAAATGGCTATTAGCCAGAAAGGGGTTAAGAATGGTGTCCCTAGCCTCTGTTTATCAGAGGATGGAGACGGATGGCAGGAGAGTGATCACTTGATCATTGCCTGTTAGGTTCACTCCCTCTGGGGCACCTGGGCACTGGCCACTGTCGGTAGACAGATACTGGGCTAGATGGACCTCTGGTCTGACCCAGTACGGCCTTTCTTATGTTCTTATGTTCTTATGTTCTTATATGACTTAAAAGCTTGAAGAGCTTCCTCCTGCAGACCTCCTAAGGTACATGCAGCAAGTTACTGAGATATTGTTGCAGGAAATAGATCTAGTTTATAGTATTTATATAGGCTACTTGCAATTTTTGTGAAATCCGCAGAGCTTTAAAGTCCTGGACAATTATGCTCACTTGTTTTCTTATAGTTTTCTTTTTTCTTTTTAAAAAAAAAACCTAAAAAATTCGATATAAAAGCTAACATTAATGTTAAAACTGAATAGTTATGCACTCAAAAGTCAGGAAACGTTAAAATTAAGATTGCATTTGCAGTTCTAACTCTACTTCCTTATAGACAACAGAGTCCTGTGGCACTTTTAAAGACTAACAGATTTATTTATCGCATGAGCTTTCGTGGGAGAAAATCCCACTTCGTCAGACGCTTTGAAGATGGGAAACTTACAGAATGGGAGGAAATTAAATGCAGGGGAGTGTATGACATAGGATCAGGTCAGGCTGTAACAGCAAATCAAAATAGGTGTTAGGATGATGACACAGCTAAACTTGTGGCTCACCTCTGTGACTTTGTACTCACCCACAACCATTTCAGATTTGAAGATAATTTATATCTTCAAGTCAGTGGCACTGCTTTGGGTACCCGCATGGCCCCACCATATGCCAACATCTTTATGGCCGATTTAGAACAACGTTTCCTCACGTCTCATCCCAAAGCACCTCTACTTTACCTACGCTATATTGATGACATCTTCATCATCTGGACCCATGGTAAAGATGCCCTTGAAGATTTCCATAGAGATTTCAACAATTTCCACAAGACAATCAAATTTAGCCTGGAACACTTCACACAAGCGATACACTTTCTGGACACTACAGTGCAAATTAGCGATGGGCACATAAAGACCTCCCTATACCGCAAACCTACTGATCGGTATAGTTACCTACATCCCTCGAGCTTTCATCCTCGACACACCACACGATCCATTGTGTACAGTCAAGCCCTAAGATATAACCGCATTTGCTCTGACCTTTTAGACAGAGACAGACACCTTCAGGATCTCTACCAGGCATTCTTAAAACTACAGTACCCACCCGCAGAAGTGAAGAAACAAATTGACAGAGCCAGACGGGTACCCAGAAGTCAACTACTGCAGGAGAAGCCCATGAAAAACAACAACAGAACGCCACTGGTCACCACTTACAACCCCCAAGCCAGACCTCTTCAACACATCATCAAAGATCTATAGCCTATTTTACAAGATGATCCCTCACTCTCTCAAGCCTTAGGAGACAGACCTCTCCTTGCTTTCAGACAGCCCCCTAACCTTAAAAGGATACTTACCAGCAACTACAGATCATACAACAGAAACACTAAAGCAGGAACATATCCCTGCAACAGACCATGCTGCCAACTTTGCCCTCATATCTACACTGATGACACCATCACAGGG
>VOCT01104274.1:0-12061 GCA_007922175.1 Pelusios castaneus | reverse complement strand
AGAAAGTTTTTCCTAATATCCAACCTTGACCTCCCCAGCTGTAATTTGAAACCATTGCTCCTTGTTCTGTCCTCTGTTACCCTCGAGAACAGCCTAGCTCCCTCCTCTTTGGAGCAACCCTTCAAGTAGTTGAAGGTTGCTATCAAATCTCCCCTCAGTCTTCTCTTCTGTAGACTAAATAAGCCTAGTTCCTTCAGTCTCTCCTCATAAGTCATGTGCCCCAGCCCCCTAATCATTTTTGTTGCCCTCCGCTGGACTCTTTCTAATTTGTCCACATCCTTTCTGTAGTGGGGAGCCCAAAACTGGACACAGTATTCCAGATGCGGCCTGACCAGTGTCGAATAGAGGGGAATTATCACATCCCTCGATCTGCTGGCAATACTCCTACTGATGCAGCCTAATATGCCATTGGCCTTTTTGGCAACAAGGGCACACTGTTGGCTCATATTCATCTTCCCGTCCACCATAACTCCCAGGTCCTTTTCTACAGCACTGCTACTTAGCTGATCGGTCCCCAGCCTGTAGCAGTGCATGGGATTTTTCCGTCCTAAGTGCAGGACTTTGCACTTGTCTTCGTTGAACCTCATGAGGTTTCTTTCGGCCCAGTGTTCCAATTTGTCCAAGTCTCCCTGGATCCTGTCCCTGCCCTCCAGAGTATCTACCATTCCCCCCAACTTGGTGTCATCCGCAAACTTACTAAGCACGCAGTCTATTCTATCATCAAGATCATTAATGAAGATGTTGAATAGAACCGGCCCCAGGACCGATCCCTGGGGCACTCCACTCGTTACCGGTTGCCAACCAGACATCGAGCCATTGATTCCTACCCGCTGAGCCCGTTGATCTAACCAGTTTTCGATCCACCTTACGGTCCACTCATCCAACCCATACTTCCTTAACTTGCCAACGAGAATGCTGTGGGAAACCGTATCAAAAGCCTTGCTAAAGTCAAGGTATATCACGTCAACGGCTCTTCCCGCATCCACAAATCCAGTCATCTCATCATAGAAGGAAATCAGGTTGGTCAGGCACGATTTGCCCTTGGTGAATCCATGTTGACTGTTCCTGATCACTCTATTGTCCTCCAAGTGTTTCAGGATGGATTCCTTGAGGACCTGCTCCATGATTTTCCCAGGGATTGAGGTGAGGCTGACCGGTCTGTAGTTCCCCGGATCCTCCTTTTTCCCTTTCTTAAAGATAGGTACTATATTTGCCTTTTTCCAATCCTCCGGGACCACCCCCGTTCGCCACGAGTTCTCAAAGATAATGGCCAGCGGCTCTGCAATCACTTCCCCCAACTCCCTCAGCACCCTCGGATGCAGTTCATCCGGCCCCATGGACTTGTGCACATCCAATTTCATTAAGTGTTCCCTAACCTGACTTTCCATCACTGAGGGCCACTCTTCTCTCCATTCCGCGTTACCCTGTGTAGTAGTATGGGAGCTGGCCCTCCCTGTGAAGACTGAAGTAAAAAAAGCATTGAGTACTTCAGCCTTTTCTGCATCATCCTCCACGAGGATGCCTGCCCCATTCAGTAAGGGACCTACACCACCTCTGATCCTTTTCTTGTTGCTGATATACTTATAGAACCCCTTTCTGTTATCCTTCACATCTCTTGCTAGCTGCAACTCCAATTGTCCTTTGGCCTTTCTGATTTGATCCCTGCAGTCCCGAGCAATATCTTTATACGCCTCCCTTGTCATCTGTCCAAGCTTCCACTTCTTGTAAGCTTCCCTTTTATGTTTCAGCTCCCCGCAGAGTTCCCTGCTAAGCCACGCTGGTCGCCGTCCACATTTGCTGTTCTTTCTGCACATCGGAATGTTATCTTCCTGTGCCTTTAACAGGGTTTCTTTAAAATACAGCCAGCTGTCTTGGACACCTTTCCCCTTCAGATCAGCTTCCCATGGGACCCTGCCCATCAGCTCCCTAAGGGAGCCAAAATCTGCTTTTCTGAAGTCCAGGGTGTGTGTTCTGCTTCTTTCCTTTCTTCCATTGATCAGGATCCTGAACTCTACCATCTCATGGTCGCTGCTGCCCAGGTTGCCATTTACTTCTACTTCCCCAATTAATTCTTCTCTGTTTGTGAGCAATAGGTCTAGAGGTGCAAGGCCCCTAGTTGGTTCCTCCAGCATTTGTACTAGGAAGTTGTCTTCAATACTCTCCAAAAACTTCCTGGATCGCCTGTGCACTGCTGTATTATCTTCCCAGCAGACATCAGGATAATTGAAGTCCCCCATAAGAACCAGGGCCTGCGACGATCTGGAAACTTCTGTTAGTTGTCCATAGAACGCCTCATCCACCTCCTCTTTCTGGTCTGGTGGTCTGTAGCAGACACCCACCACAACATCCCCCTTGTTGCATTCTCCCCTAAACTTAACCCACAGACTTTCAACCATCTTGTTTCCACTTTCATAGTGGAGCTCCGAGCAGTCATACAGCTCTTTTACATATAAAGCTACTCCTCCCCCCCTTTTTCCTTGCCTGTCCTTCCTGAACAATTTATATCCATCCATGGCAGTGCTCCAGTCATGCAAGTTATCCCAGGTAGTGTAGACATACCCTGAGACTGAGCGCCATGACTCCCGGGTCCCAACCCCAGCCCTGCCTCTGATTTTCAGCATCATGTTGCTCAAACTGCTCCACACCTCTCTGTGCCTCACTTCTTCTGCTTATGAAAAATGGAGATGAAACGACTTCCCAGGCTGCCTTTTAGACAATTAGAGGAGCTCCCGTAAAAACTACATCCTCCTCCAGACCTTTCTTTAAGATTCACCTCTGCTGTGATGCTAGGCAAGAGATATGTTGTAGCTATTCTTCATTACACTGAACAGGATTGTTTCACTGCTTCCATCTGTCGGCTCCTTGTCAGCACAGACTGCAGGTTCCATAGGGCAAGACTGCCCTTTTGATGAGGTATGTGTACTGGGCCTGCCACAGGGAAGCCTGATCTCTAATTGGGGCCTTTAGGTACTACTGCAAGCCAACCATAGAGCAGTTGGATGTAAAGTGATGTCAAGTGTTATTTATAGAAATGGCTTTGCACCCACATTTCCACTTGTGCATGGGATGTCAGACAGGGCAGGGGGGATGTGAGACAGGGCAGGGTGTCCACAGCTTTGAAAGTGATTGATAAAAAAAATGGATTATTTTTAATCCTTGAACAATTCTCAGACTGCTGTGCAAGTCTGTTATACAGGAGTCAGCTAATCACACGTGTGTTTTATTGACCTATTTCTTTTCCAGTTCAGCTGTTCTCCTCTCCACTCTGGCCGGGAGTAATTAGTTCCTCTCCCTTCTGAATAGGTGGTACTTAAACCAGTTGTTCCCAGAATAGGTATGACAAGTGGGCAAGCAGTGTGCTAATTACAACTAGCCAGAGGAGAGCAGTACAGTTAATGCCCTACTGGGAGCTTTGTTTTTCCTGTAAATGTTATTCTTATTTATAAGTGGAAAGGTTTTCCTGAAACAACTTCTCTTCCAGGGGCTTAGAGGAGAGCTCATTTGCTCCTTGCCTGGAGTGTTAACTCAGCTTCAATCATCTCTGATAGGTCCCAAGGCAAAATAAGGCCTTGTCTACACTCAAGAATAGCAATCTGTGGCCAGTAGTTATTGCAGAGGTATTGATATTGACCAACGAGGCCTCCATTATTCTGGGAAATTGCATCACAGAAGAAAATATGTGATTATTCTGTCTAACATGATGCTATTTGGAGTGCATTGTGGTTAAGGACAGGTGCATCTAAAATTCCTATGAGCCCCTGGCAGTTACATGGCACAGATAGTAGAGTTAACCACAAACCACGACTTTCCTTGTAAGGGCTATTAGCCAAGATGATCAGGCATCCAAACTCTTGCTCTGGGTGTCCCTATGCCTCTGACTGCCAGATGTTGGGACTGGAGGACAGGGGATGGATCACTCACTAACTGCCTTGTTCTGTTCATTCCCTCTGAAGCACTTGGCATTGGCCACAGCTGGAAGACAGAACACTGAGCTAGAGGGACCACTGGTCTGACGCACTATGCCCAGGTTTATGGTTTTATGCCCACACTAAAAACAAAATTGCATTTAACATTGTCTTAACAGCTACTCACACATTTCAATTATTATTTATATTTGCATTGAGGTAACCCCTCAGGAGCCAGGCATGAATCAGGCACCATCACGCTAGGTGCTGTACAAACACAATAGGTGCGTCTACACTCGTAAATTAAGTCGACTTAAGCTTGCTTAAGTCGACTTAATTTACTCTGCGTCTACACTACACTTTCCTTAAGTTGACTTAAGCAGCTGCTTAAGTCGACTTAAGGAAAACATAAGTCGACTTTCTAAAACCTCTTCTTAAGTTGACTTTCTGCTTAAGTCGACTTTAGAAAGTCGACTTAAGCCAGTGTAGACGTGGAGTACCCCTAAGTTGACTCTAAGTTGACTTAGGGGCCTCCAGGGCTTCCCCACTGCCCTCCCTGCCAGGGTGGCTGGGACAGGAAGAGCCTGGTATGCCCCCCAAAAGGGCAGGGCAGAGCCCTGCCCACCCTGCCCCTATGCCCTGCCAGGGTCCCTGTCCCCCCTTTGCCCCATTGTACAAAGGTACAATGGGGCAAAGGCTGAGCCCCCTGGCACTTGGCAAGGGGTGCTCCCCCTGCCACCGTGGACCTGTCCCAGGTCCACCTAGCCTCTACAAGTCGACTAGGCGTCCAATGTGGACGCTCTAGGTCGATTTTGTAGGGTCCCCTCTAAGTCGACTTAAAATTTAAGTGTGGACATGCTAAGTCGACTTAAATTAACAAGTGTAGACATAGCCAATGAGACAGCCCACATCCTGAGGAGCATACAATCCAAACATAAAACAAAAGACAACAGGGGCAGAGAGTTAACATGAAGTGGGATTTTCTTCCACAAAAACTCACACGATAAATAAATTTGTTAGTCTTTAAAGGTTCCACAAGACTCCTTGTATGCTTTTTAAGATGATGCAATTTCCCAGCATAGACAAGGGGTTGAGATTTTCCAAAGCACTTAAATGATTTAGGAGCTTACGTCTCAATGATTTTCAATGGGATTTTGGGCTCCTAAGAACCAAGTCTCTCTTGACAATGGGAGTGATAGCCGTAAATCCTTTTTGAATTTTTGAAAATTTGACTCAAGGCCTAATGCAATGTTAGACAGGCAGGTTGAGATTTTCAAAGCTGCTTTAAGGAATCTAGATGTCCAGTTCCCATCCTTTGCAGCTTGGAAAAGGGCAGTTGTATGTAGCAATGTGTCAGATGGTGAAACCCCTGGGCTGCTCTTATCTAAATTCTTGTTAGTACCAATGCAGCTACACACAATGCCAGCCACAGATGAATTAATAAGAGTGACTCCTGAGTGCTCACCGAGTTGAGATTCATAACGCTGAGGGCCAAATATCACCCCTCTCATTTCACAGGCAATTGAACAGGTAGAGGGACGTGACATGGGTTGCTGAAGGTTGCAGCAGATGGTAGCCAGAGCCAGTAATAGAATCCAGGATTCCTGATTCCCATTCCCCTGGTCCCGTCTACTGAACCACACTGCTACTAATCCATGGTAGTGCCCAAAAATACAACCTCGCTCAGACATGCTGGGGGTTAGTTCGGGGTTGGATAAGGAACTACAGGACTGTAATGCCTAATAAAAGCCTTTCTGAACTGCCTGACTCTTCTGACTCTACAAAGCTGAGACTCAGGCCTGGTCTACATGACAACAACATAAGACAACTTGTGTAGACAAAACGTGCATGTATTTATAATTAAATCTGTCTCCCACCAATGTAAGTGGCCGGTAACCATGACATAGCAACACCGCCTCCCCGAGCAATGCTGAGCCATGATCAATGTACTGAAGTTGATGGACTGCCAGTGTAGACAGTGCATTATCTATGCTGACACTAACAGTCCCTCCTGAGCAGTCTGTGCTTCTGTTTTTAGCTAAAAATCACCTTGACTTGTGGGAAATGGTGCCAGGATACAGTGCCATTGTCCTATGTTCACAGTTTCATGCAACCAAGCAATTCTCTCCTCATGTCCCTTGCCCCAGTCATGCACAAGCACCCCACAGCAGAGGTGTCAGTGAGCATGTCTTGTGTAAAATCTTTAGTGGAGCAAGAGAAGAGAGAGACCTGAACCTTAACTTTTGCTTTCCGTTGTGACTATATTGACAGTGGAACCTCTACATGTTTTATCTGTAACTGCTGCCATGGTAGCCTTGAAGGGTCCCCCCTCCACACCCATGGGACACCTGAGCCAGCTAAGAAAAAGAATAAATGGATTTGGGATCAAATGTCCAGTGAGATCCTGCAAACCAGTGCTGCAATCAGACCATGAGTCATGGGCCTGGAGAGTGAATATTTCAGACAATAATGGAGAAGGAATGAGTGGAGAGGAGAAAGATGCAAGAAAAGGAGAGGGAATGCAGCAAATACAGAAGGCTTTAGACTCTCATGGACCTAACAGGCTCAACAATCATGAGCTCACCTCCCATTGTAGTCCACCGAGAAGATTTTCACCCAATGACAACACAAAATATCCCTAGCACCCACCAGGGACATACCCAGAAGTGATTTTCTGGCAGGGCCTCTCACTGACTTGGGTGGGCGTGGGCCATTTTCTGCTGTCAGTCACATGACCAGAAGCAGGATGTTCAGAAAGTGACTGGGCAGAGAAATTAAGCTGCCGGTTTGGGCAGCGTAGTGATTCTTGGTTGGTCGCTACCCGAACTTCTCTCTTCCAGTCACGTGGCCGGAAGCAGGAAGTTTTGGTAATGACGGCCAATGACACTCCAAGCAGAAGCAGAGTGTTGGCAACAAATGCAACGCATTGAGTGGGCCTGCTTTTAAAGTGGGTGGGCGGGGGCCCACTTAGGCCCACCCCATAGCTACGCCCCTGGTGCCCACCAGAGTTACATGGGCCAAGCAAAAGATTTGCCCATCGGCAAGAAATGAGGTCTGATTGGCTGAGATAATGCAGTTGTTACACATAAACCAGAAATGCTGGAGATCTAGAACACCCAGTACTCACTGTGGAGAAATGAGAAACTTATGATTTAAAAAAATTTTTTTTTTTAATGAAACAATGTATGCACTCAGTTTCTCTTCCTGCATTTTACTGGTACCCACCAAATATGAAAGTTTTAATTTCTTTCTTGAAAGAAGACAAGCAGTGCAGTGATGGGAGGAAGTCGCCCAATGCATGAATGAAACGCAAGGAACTAAATTCACTGGGGAGTAATTAATGTTAATCCCTGCAAGGTAAGCAAGTCTGTGGAAATATTGACCCCTAGGGGCAGGTTCAGGAGGTCCAGCAAACAAAGAAGTGAAATCGTTGCCTGGTATAGAAGAGGGGGTCACTCTCCTCCAAGAACCGATATGACAGCAGTGACCAAGAAGGATCCCACAGGAAGGCTCTGAAGTAGAACTGGCTGGAAAATTTTCATCAGAATACTGAGTGAAAAAGGTCCTTTTTGCAAAACTGAAATTTTCCATGAGCAGAAAGTGACACTCTCAAAAACCTCCCAGAACTTTCAGAGTGAGAGAGCTCTTTACCCCTCCAACAGCTCTTGCTGATATCATTTTCAAAATTCAAGTGCTGGCGGGCAGCTGGGAAGTTGAAAAATTCCTTTTGAGTCTCCAAAAAAAGGATTTTTTTCTCAAAAGCCTTTCTTGCCAAAAGCTTCACAGATTTGGTTAGGACAATTTATTTTTTCAAATGTGAAATGTTTCACAGAAAGGGATTTCTGTTCTCCAGCCATCTCTAATTGGAAGGATTGTGAAACCTGCCAGGGTCTCAATGAAAAGATGAACGATGCCTAGTACAACAGGTCTAACTATAAACTAGGGCAGTGGTTCCCAACCTTTTCAGTAACATGGCACACTTCAATGAGACAAACAATTCCACAGCACTTCCACTTTTATCAGCTGAATTGATTGCTCATAAATGTCACATTTACTTACACTTACTCTGGTTACGGTCTTACTAGAGGGGTTTGCAACATAGTGCATGCAACAAGAAGGATCAAATGCATTAATGTTTCAAATCCACCAGAAAAAAATACACATCACCTCAATTTTGCCCTTTGGCCACCTGTGTTTAAAATGTTCACCTTTTAGAATCGAAAAACTGATACCTCGCTTTTAATTTGATGACTCATTTTCACAAGTTTTATGAGCTGTAATTTTGGTCAGAGAGAAAATTGTTTAAGATGAAACAACGTTTGTTTTACACTGATTTTGATTACTTTGGACAAAATTTCACAGCATGCTTGGACCGTTTTCACCAGTTGAAAACTACTGAGCTTGGCTTTCGTCTTTAAGATAGTGAGCTAAACTCAGACTTGCTAAGGTGGTCACACAATGAAGAGCAGGAAGAACTGCAACCTAAATCCTCCCCCATCTGGAGAGAAAGGAACATGATTTCCCATCCTCAGAAAGGTGGGAACTTAAGATCTGGCATGCCCTTCTTGGCCTCAAGAAGGGATCAGAAATGCACTTATCTCAGGAATGAAGACATTCCTCACCCCAACTGAACCAACACAGGATCAGCCCTTGCCATATGTCTCAAGTCTGCCATGCTCTTTCAGCAAAGGAGAAAAGTGGGTTTATTCTAGAGGTCAGCTGTGTATGTCACAAATAGGGAAGGAAACAGATTAGTCTGTTATCCACTGCAAAGAGTTAACATGAGCCACTTGCAGCTCCAGAGACAGCAGGCAGGAAAGCTGTTTCTTTCCTTAACAGCAGAGCAAAGAGTCAATACAAGGCAAATTTCATTTCTGACTGCATTTCTTTTCTCTAAACCACATGGGCTGCAAATAAATGCCAATGGTCCCTGCTTCCAAACTCGTTTTAATAAACATTGAGAGGACTGAATAAACTTGGGCCCCTCATGAATTAAGTGCCTTAGTGATATGAATGATTCTATAATGCTGCTTAATTATATTCAACCCAGGTTTAATTTCTTGCTCTTTCCAACGGGAAGACCAAAAAAACCCCAAAAAAACCAAGTGCTGTGGAAAGACTTTTTGTTGTTTGTTTGTACCGCACTTACAGGAGCATTCTGCAGGAAAGGCAAGGGAAAATCAAGTTATTAGTTCCTCTTTCTCAAGTGGCTTTCACAACATATTTATATATATAAGATTTCCAGGGGGTAACATTCACTTGATGAAAACAATGCAAACACGAATACTCTCCACAAGCTTCATTTGATTTATGCTCGGGTAGTAACAGCACCATCCCTGGCAGAGAGCTAAATCTGAGTAGCTTTACTTCTCCAAGTGTGCATGCGTGGAGTGACAGCAGACTCAGAACTTATATTTTCATCAGGAGCAACAAGTTCCTCCCAGCCAAAACCCAGTGTGTGCCGAAGATTTCCTACCCACCGATCCTCAGGGAGTGAGGGCTGGCAGCGATTTTCATTAGCCACACCAGAAGGAGCACCAGAGGCGCCAAGACCCGGAGCATCTTCTATAAATCCTCATGGAGCCCTGTGGTGGTCTGGGCATGACATAACTCTGCAAAGAAAGAATGTCGCACTGTTAGCAACGCCAGCCATGGAACCAATGGCGCATGAAGCAGCATCTCAACTGCAGGAGTGGTTCCTCTCGCCTCCCCCAGCCAGACAGATGCAGGACAGGAGTGACAGTGAGCCACATCTACTAACCACACAACCCTGGCCTATTGCTACTCCTCTGATGATTCACAGCCTAGGTCCTCTCCTCCAAATCCGACCCAGTAACCCCATTACAAGAAAAGTAGGAGAAGGAGACACTTGGGTAGACAGAACAAAATATTATTATATAAACTGGCATTTAGACCCTTAAATGCTCATAATGGTAACTATGTAGCAATTTGAGCATCCAGCTCTAGGAATGAACACCCTAATTTATGTGCTGGTGTTGGAAAACAAGAACAAATGTGTATAAACTGAGCAGGAATAAATCTAAAGGCTTCTAACCATCAGAGGAGTAAGTTTCTGGAACAGCTTTCCAAGTCAAATGTTAGGGGTGGGGGGCAAACAACCAAAGTAGTTTGAAGATGGAAGTTGATAAATCTGTGAACGGGATTATATGATAAGGGTGCCTATGGTAGCAGGGGACTGAACTTAACGAACCAGGATGATTTCAGTCTTATGAAAATCGCATATTAAATGAAAATCAAGAGCAAGAATTTGTGAGATTTTGCCACCTGTTTTAGTAACCCTTGAAATGATCTCTGTAGATCTGAAGACACAGATCTCTTCAAAGGTCACTAAAATATGAAGCAGAATCCCACAGTCATGGAAGCAAAGAGATACACCCTAAGGACCTTGCTGATCATCAACAATGGTGGTTTTCCTTCCATCTGGAGAGGAAGCTACAGAACTGGATAGAGATCGCAGTGACCAGAGGTGAGAGGAAAGATGTTTGCAGAGAGAAAGGGAGATAACCAGTGGTTAAAGAATAATTTGACGGGCCCCGGAACCCTCCTAATCTCCGGGCCCCCTTCCCTTATTGTCTGAGTCCCCTTCATGCATGTGCGGGCCCCAGCCCAGGTAGGCATTTCAACCACTTCTCAGTACCACATGCATCAGTTATCGCTCCATAAAAATATTTATAATTTTATATGGCATTTATGTCTATAGCAATTATTATCACAAACTAGCAAACACTGCATAACACAGTAAGTATTGTGATTAACAACGGTGGGGCGTAGGACCTGCCAGCAGCCAGGGCAGGGTGGAACATGTGTTCCGCCAGATTCTTCTATTTTTATGGGCCCCAGAACTGTGTTCCGGTGTGTTCCCCCTTACTTTAACCCCTGGAGATAACTGATTATTTCTGGTAACTTAATATAGCAAGGAACACTTGTTTCCATACAACCCTGGGACACAGGATTTAAATTTTCCTTTGTCCTTTTATTACTATTATAAAAAAAAAATTATACAGCACCAGAAACATAGACGGTGCTTTAAACTTGTGACTCCAGCACTGAAGGGCTTTCAGTCTAAATGGGACAAGACGCTGGAGAGCAAGCTTGGGGCAGTGATGGGGAAGAGATCATTAATTATGGGAAGGGCAGGAAAGGCTGCTTGGAGGAAGAGAGATGAGACACTGCATAGGTGAGACCAAGGAGAGCGGCAGTATGATAGAAGGAGAAACAGAATCCTTTGCTCCTACTTAGCTCTGGGATTCAGGGAGCTGCCAGACAGCCAGAGGGTTGGAGTGGTGCAAAATGACAAATGAGGGACAAGGAATGAAAATGGGACCAAGGTGGCAGTGATCTTCCATAAGAACCTCTCTCTGGGGGCTCAGCAAAAGCCATTCACTGCAGCTGAGCTGACAGCACGTATGCACCCGGGCAGCGTCTGGCAGAGTCAAGCTCACAAGCAGGAAACTTGCTGACTTCTCTCTGGGTGGAGATGGGGGACTTTCAGTTTTGAACTCAGGGCAGATCTAAAAAGTATCTGCACTGCCAAGGGTTGAGCCCTGCCAGATAATCCAGAGTGAATTGAACCATTCCTCCTCCAGATATTTAGCTGAGAACTGATCTCTGGGAGACATTTCCAAGTGTTTTGCTAATAGGTGGGGAACTATACAGTAAAGAGGACCACAACCAGCATGGCGACGGGTGGGCCAGGGTCCACCCTCTTTGAAAGCAGGCCCACCAAAGTTCTGCTTAACTACCTGTGGAGCTTTCTCTGCTGGTAGCTTGTCAGTTGGCTTCCCGAACTTCCTGCTTCCAGTCATGTGCCTGCAAGCAGGAAATTCAGGTTTTTCAGACAGCTCATCCCTGTCAGCCAGATCAGGTCTAGCTACACTGCTGGAGAGGACATGGACATAGAATCATAGAATCATAGGGATGGAAGGGACCTCACGAGGTCATCTAGTCCAACCCCCTGCTAAAAAGCAGGACCACTCCCACTAAATTATCCCAGCCAGGGTTTTGTCTAACCAGGCCTTAAAAATCTCCAAAGATGGAGATTCCACCACCTCCCTAGGTAACCCATTCCAATGCTTCACCACCCTCCTAGTGAGAAAGTTTTTCCTAATATCCAACCTTGACCTCCCCAGCTGTAA
>VOCT01104270.1:0-18686 GCA_007922175.1 Pelusios castaneus | reverse complement strand
GCCCTGGCCTGGGTTAATGCCCCACCCACTGATTAAGGCTGATTAAGTTCAGCCAATCACCATAACCCATGATTTATTCCAGTTAAGTTTTCACGGATGTTTTGAGCTGAAGCACCACATTTGCTAGCAGGTTACCAAGGCAAATATTATATTTAATTTTCCAGAAATCCATTTGCTTGGTTTTATTTGAGTGGCAAAATTTCAACAGCAACAGCAAATGATCCACATCTTTATAGAATAAAATGGGAATAAAAGCTGAAGAAGAGAGGGACACTGTAGAAGTTAATGGCCTGAGACATCTAGGGGACTTGAAGGAGCATCTCATCAGGCTTAAACAATGAGAGTCCTGTGGCACCCAAAAGACTAACAAATGTCTTTGGGTGTAAGCTTCTCCGACCCACTTTGTCAGATGCATGAAGTGGGAACTACATTTAAGAGGTATAAATACACTTGCAAGTACGCGTGAGAAGCATTACAATGGGGAGTGTTAATGAAGTCAATTCAATTAGGGTAGATGAGGCCCATTCACAACAGTTGATTAGATGGTGAGTTGCATCTTAGGGCTTGACTGTAGACAATGGATCGTTGAATGTGTCCAGGGTGGAAGCTGGAGGCATGTAGGTATGTACTGCGATCAATTGGTTTTCAGTATAAGGTGGTGTACTGTACAAATAAAGAATGGTCAAATTAACACAACTTTATTCTGAAAACCAACTGACAGCTATATATAACTACAGGCCTCCAGCTTTCACCTCAGACACATTACATGATCTCGTGAAAAAACAGATCGACAGAGCCATCACCTATAATCCCCAGTTAAATCTCTCTAACACATCATCAAGGATCTACAACCTATACCTGAAGATGATCTCAAGCCTTGGGAGGCAGGCCAATCCTTGCTTACAGATAGCCCCCCTAACCTGAAGCAAATACTCACCATACAATAAGAACACTAAACCAGGAACCTATCCCTGAAACAAACCTTGTTGCCAGCTTTCCCCACACATTGACACTGGTGACACCATCAGAGGTCCTAACCACATCAGCCATACCATCAGGAGCTCATTCACCTGAACATCTACTAACATGATATATGCCACCATGTGCCAGCAATGCCCTTCTGCCATGTACATTGGCCAAACTGGACTCTTCCTATGCAAAAAAATAAATGAACACAAATCAGACATCAGAAATTATAACAGCCATAAGCCAGTAGGAGAGCACTTCAATCTTCCTGGACACTCAGCAACAGATTTGTAAGTTGCATACTTCAACAAAAAAACTTTAAAAATTTGAAACTGCAGAGCTGGAACTTGTATGCAAACTTGACACAAACAGATGGGGTCTGAATAAGGACTTTGAATGGCTAGCTCATTACAAAAACTAATTGTCCCTCTTCACACATTCTAATCAACTGTTATGAATGGGCCTCATCTACCCTAATGGAATTGACTGTTAGACTTGCCCCCCAACCCCTGTAATGTTTCTCACCCATCCATGCATGTGCATATATACCTCCTAACTGTAGTTTCCACTTCATGCATCTGATGAAATGGGTTGGGGCCCATGAAAGCTTATGCTTGAAAAAAATTGTTAGTCTTTAAGGTGCCACAGGACTCTTGTTATTTTTGCTGTACACAGACTGATACGGCTACCCCTCTGGAACTTGTCAGGCTTAGTGGCCCCTCCTTCCAACTACTCCAGCAGTGGATATGTCCCTTTTTCATTCACATAGCAGCAAACCTTGCTCCTTTACCCCCTTACTTACTGCTAAAGAACAACAGGCCATATCAGATGATTTTTTTCACCTCATGTTTAATATCTTACTATAACATTATAGTTGTATTTTAATATTTGTATGCACAATGCCATGCTGCATATCTATAAATGCATTTAGCTTCAATAGACTATTGTATTCAAAACAAGAAATCTTTCAATTAATTAAAATATTTTTAAATAAAACTTACTGATTATGAATATGACTGTTTATTACAACAAATATAGATTAGAGAGAGTGCTTTTAACTCCTTCAGTAACATGCAGCTTCTTGGGAAATAGTTACCTCTCACAACTGTTGATCATAAAAGTAAAGTTCCTAGTTCTTGCTATAAAGACTTTTAAAATGAGGCACTACATTCCTCAGCCATATGCAACCTCTGACAGTTCATCTATCCTAAAAGCAAAACTGCAGCTATCTAATTTGGCCCTAAGGATACAGAACAGCATCTAGTATCCTGAGTCATGCTACAAAGTGATGAATATATTAAAATCTGACTAGAAAGGAAGAACTTTTCCAAAAATCCGATTCACACAGGTTTGGGTAAATTTTACAACACTTAGAAGGCTTATAAGCAATTCTGTAGATGCAACACAGCCAGGATTTTTTTTTTTTCAATAGACATGGAGGGAGGGACTTCCTTAACAAAAATATATTTATCAGGTCTTTTTTTAAGTTTCAAAATAAGCAACAGATTCCTTTCCAAATAAAATAGGAAATGACATGTCAATGGGATTCCTTCCACTTCCTTCAACAGGAATTGGTTCAGGTCTTAAGAGAGCAAATTTTCAAATTAGAGCTGATCGAAATAAGTGTTGCAAACAGTTTATTTGTGAATGCATTTTTCAGATCTGGCCACAGTAGCCAGTTCTTACAGATGGCCAAAATGTATTCATCAAATAATCTAATGATTCCCTCCCATATTAATCACTCCATAATTTTTTCACAAATAATATTTTTCTCATTAGGCTAGCTGCATTTCATTCATAACATGTAACCAAGATTGAAAGTTTAGCACCTTATGCTTATTTTGCTGTGGTTTATTTGCTTTTCTCACATACTTTTAGTTTTAAGTAATCATTAAAATGCTGCCAAAAGTCAGAAAGCAGTGTTATGTGATAGAAAGAATCAGGATTTCCTAAATCTATGTGCTAATTAAATAATAAGTGCATTTTCTTAACATTTAACACTTACACTGCTATAATTATATTTAATAACCGTTACAAGTGACCTTTTAAATGCTAGAGCTAGGCAACTATGTTGAAAGGGACACCATTAACTTAAAAAAAAAAAAAAAATCATACTTCTCAGAATTTTTCTTGCCTACTATTATTAAAACTAATATGTAGGTACATTATATAAGAAAGGGAATAGAAAAATATTTTCCTATTCGTTCAGTTATTAACTTTGAGCATTTGACTGCACTTTGAGTATAATCAGTTTCATTGCTTCCCCTATAAACTCAATCAATTGGTTCCCGGGAGGTCAGTATGACTCTTTGATACTGAAACATTTAGAAGTTAGAAAAATATGACTTCAAAATAATAAAATTTGTCAGAAGAACTCAATGTCCAGTGTAATGACTGAAATAATTTTGAATTCCTTTTGTGTTTTAGCCCGAGTAGATTCCAAGATCTGATGATCTTGGTGATTAAAAATGTTGGGTGCCTGATTGAGATATTATAAGGAAGCCTGATTTTCAAAGAGTGGGCTTTGTAAACCAGTTTTTAAAAATAACCCATGACTAGGTAGTCATGTGCAACTCTATTAGGACCCTAAATATAATAAAGGATCACACATCTGAAATGTCAATATAGATCAGGGGTGTTAAACTCATTTCCTATGGCGGGCCAGATTTTACTTACGTGTACTTCAGGTGGGTCGTACATACCATAAATCAAAATACTATGGCACTCTCATGGCATCGTGGAGCACTGGGTATGCAACACTGCGTGCCACAATACCTCTCTCTTCTTTCTGCTTGGGAGAGAGTGTGGTATCATGGGGTGCGCCTACACTTACAAATTAAGTCCATTTAAGCTTGCTTAAGTCGACTTAATTTACTCTGCGTCTACACTACTACACTCTCCTTAAGTCGACTTAAGCAGCTGCTTAAGTTGACTTAAGGAAAAATTAAGTCGACTTTATAAAACCTCATTTAAAATTGACTTTGCTGGCTAAGTCGACTTTAGAAAGTCGACTTTGCTGGCTAAGTTGACTTTAGAAAGTCGACTTAGCCAGTGTAGATGTGGAGTAGCCCTAAGTCGACTTTAAGTCGATATAGGGGGCTCCAGCGCTTCCCCACTGCCCTCCCTGCCAGGGTGGCTGGCACAGGCACAGCCACAGCCTGGTGTGCCCCCACAAAGGGCAGGGCAGAGCCCTGCCCACCCTGCCCCTATGCCCTCCAGAATCCCTGTCAGGCTCAGCCCCCATTGTACCAACGTACAATGGGGCAAAGGCTAAGCCCCCTGGCACTTGGCAAGGGGTGCCCCCCCTCCCACCGTGGTCCTGTCCCAGGTCCACCTAGCCCCTACAAGTTGACCTAGGCTTCCAGTGTGGACACTCTAGGTCGATTTCGTAGGGTCCCCTCTAAGTCGACTTAAAATTTAAGTGTGGACATGCTAAGTTGACTTGACAAAGTCGACTTTGTTATGTTGCCTTAAATTAACAAGTGTAGACATAGCCATGGAGCGCAGTCTCGCATACCCAGCACTCCTTGATATTGCGAGACCTGACACTCTTGTGGCATTGTGGAACCCTTAATATGCGAGACCACATTTTCTTTCTTTTGGTGAGAGTGTGGTCCCTCTGACTGTAGTCAAGGGCCAGATGGAAGAGGTTCATGGGCCTCATTTGGCCCATGGGCCGCATGTTTGACACCCCTGGAAATTCAAAGTTGAGGTTCCAGTCTACAGACTCCCCAAACACATGTGTAAATGTGCAAATACAGAGTTAGGATTACTCAAACCATTTTAACTAAATGCATTTAGGCCATCATGCATTCTTCATCACTTTTCTGTTCCTTGTACCTAGTACCAAAGCTTTGTTGGTTTTGAAACCAACAGCTTTTGCTAACAGCTTTAAGTAGTCATCAGAGGAGATGAGCATGTGTGACGGATGGATTACAGCAGTGGTTCTCAAGCTTTTTTGGGTTGTGACACCCTTGATGGCGTATGCAACCCTACAGGACACACCAGCCCACTGCCACCCCTCGGCCCCAGGCTGAATCCAGTCATCTCCCTGGCTCTCTGCGTCATATTTTCTGCTGTGTGGCAACCCGACACAGTGGTTGAAAACCGCTGGATTAGGATATCTCATGGTGTCTGACTGCTGTCTTGGTGGCACTATGAGGCAAACTTTAGATTGTTTTGATGAGCTAAATAAAGACTTTTAAAACTTTTGAAACATTCCATTTTTTTAAAGAGGAACCATAACTTTGAATCTCTAGGCTTTCTGAAAATTATGTTTAAGAAAAACTTCAATCTACTTTGAAGGAGAGTTTTCTCAAGTAATAGTGACAAAGATTCGCAATCTTCATCGCAGATAAAGGTTTTTTGCCTGGCAGCTTCCAGAGGCTTTGTTTAAATCTGTCAAATAATCCACTAGTGAACTTTCTCATTCTCCTGCAGGGCTCCTCAGCTCTTCAGGAGACAATCTGTCTCCTTACACGTGTCCCTGAGGAGCACCAGAACTCTACAAGTGAGAGATCTGAGAGGAAATTATGCTGAGGGGACATTGTGCTCTAATGGAGGATCTAAGCTCTACAAAACAAACTGAGGCTTTGCTCCTGGCAGAGTTTCCCTTCATTCCCTCTTGCTGAGTTTAGCTGCTTCCCAGGTGCAGAGCTGAGAACTTCTTTGTTTAGGAGCTCTGCTGAATCATTACAAAGTATGTACCTGCTTAAGATGGGGTGCAGGATATTCTTGGATCATCCAAGTTTGTTACATCGGTGAAAGCTTCAGTGAACAAATGGATACCCAATTCTTCAAAAATATTACTCCTCAAAAGGACCACTGGAAAAAAACAAGCATGAAGTTCTAAGGTCAAATCACTGTGAAAATACAGTGTGCCAAACCCCAGACATTTTTTCAAAAAGTGCAGACATGTTCATCCAATTTGCCTAAAACTTTTAACAAACAAAACAAGAACTCCATTGAAAAATATCTGACAACTGAAATTATGGTGCAAGGCTAAAATGTGGGCTTCTAATTGACAGAGAAATTAGCCCCTCACCATAATAAATGCCATTTTAATATAAAAACAAGGTTTTTTAGAACAGACAACCCTAAAACCAACACACTAAAAGGGACAAAACAAGAACAGAAGTAATTCAGATTGGTCAGACTCTTGTACGAGACATTTTAAGCACCGTGAATGCATTCGGTTGCAAAAGGCCAGGTGGCCACTGTACATACTACACTGGCCAACTGACCTTTTGCAAACAAATGCGTTCACGGTACTTAAAATGCCTCGTACAAGATGTCTGACCGATCTGAATTACTTCTGTACTTGTTTTGTCCCTTTTAGTGCTTTGGTTTAAGGTCGTCTGTTCTAAAAAACTTGTTTTTATATTATTTTTCAATCAAGACTAAAAGTAGATCAAATCAAAAACTATGAACACTAGTTGCCTGAAACCTAACCAATAACTGTTGTGCCATCTGCTGCAGAAAGGTGAGAAAGCACAGGGAATAGATACAGATAGACAAGATGGAACAAAGCTAATTTAAAGGTCATTTAATTAACAGAGAAAGGGGCCCCTTAATCCTTCACTGGTATTTTAGCCCATGTGGGATTTGAAGTGGTAGCCCTTACTTTCCCACATCTTTACCCTACTCCCTAGGGTCAGATCCCTGCAAAGGGAACTATAGTTTTTCTTCCACTATCTATAACAGGGGTTGGCAACCTTTGCCGGCCACACCCCCCAACCCTCGCCAGGTGCCGGGGGCAGAGCCAGCAAGTGCCAGAAGTGGGGCCAGCAGGGGAGAGGAGCTGCTGCGCATGCGGTGGCTCTTGTGAACCCAGGTCCTGCTGGGTGGGTGGGGCCAGCAGGGGGGGAGCAGCCATGGCACTGAACAGCGCCGCAGGGCCAGGAGCCCTCCATTTTGCTCAGAATAGGCGTGCACGCCATCTTTGACACATGTGTCGGTGGTTGCTGACTCCTGATCTATGTGTTTTGGACAGATTCTAGTTTAGCTCTGGTGTCACTAGCTGAATAAAGATATGGTCCCAACAATCTGCATTCTGGGTACCCAGCTCATATGCTAGCAATAACTTAACATTCATTTGATCATCAGTGTGATATTTGTCAGGCATACCCCACCGTTGTCACATCTCTTCTTGGCTTTAACAATCAGATTTCTGATGCAAATAAAATACAAAGCTTCACTATCTAGGCACTTTAAACATCAGGGTTGCATAACGTACTACGATTATATGTTGACAATATTCTTTTATTCATTTAGATCCTTTCAGCCTTGACAGTGCATAAAATCTCACAGAATGAAAGGTTTTCATTTTGTGACAGAAAAGAAAAATTAATCATCTTAAATATCCAAACCTTTACTGTTGTATCTTCCAGTGCAATAAAGTAACAATGTCTTTCAATTGTTTTAGTTTTGTTTTAAGAAGAGTTTCATCCCTATACATGATTCATATTAGTCAAGTGGACATGAACAGACAGCTGATATTTTACGTTGGTCGTCCTTGAAAACCATAAGAACAAAAAAGTAGCAATGCCAGTTCAGACCAATGGTGCATCTAGCCAAATAACCCAATGCTTCAGGAGAAGTGAATGGAACAAGGTCATTTGTCAAGTGATCCATCCCATCATCCTGCTCCAGCTTCAGCTTCTTGGAGTCATAGGTTTAGATTCATTCAGTAGATGGGATTATGTACCTGATCCACCTTTGCTAAAAATCATTAATCCATGAGTTTCTCTCATTCTTGTGTGAATTCAGTTATCCTTCTAGACTTCACAACTTCCTGTGGCAACAGAGTTGCCCAGATGACTGTGTATTCTGTGAATTCTGTGTATTCTGTGTATCCTTTTGTTTGTTTTAAACTTGCCACCTATTAATTTCACTGGTTCTTGTGTTGTGTGAAAGGGTAAAAGACACTTCCTTATTTGCTTTCTCTACACCAATCTTTATCATATCCCCTTTAGTTGTCTCTTTTCTAGGTCCAGTCTTTTTAACCTCTCCTCACAGATAAGCTGTTCCATATCCCTAATAAATTTTGTCATCCTTCTCTATACTTTTTCCAATTGTATTATATCTTTTTTTGAGATGGGGTGACCTGAAATGCAGGCAATATTCAAGGTGTGGGAATACCGTAGATTTATATAGTGGCATTATGACTTCGCCCACCTCAATATCTATTTTTCCTCATGGTTTCTAACATGA
Organism: Pelusios castaneus; assembly: GCA_007922175.1. Taxonomy (NCBI): domain Eukaryota; kingdom Metazoa; phylum Chordata; order Testudines; family Pelomedusidae; genus Pelusios; species Pelusios castaneus. The sequence continues at coordinate 10,508 of VOCT01104270.1, read as the reverse complement.
TTTTTTTTTTTTTTTTTTTTTTTAAACTCCCACTGCACACTGAGCAGATGTTTTCAGAGAACTATCGTGATGATTCCAAGATCTCTTTCTCAGCTGCCTGGGAAGGTAATTGTATGGAGCATGTAAATTCCCCATCTTCAAAGCATCTGACAAAGTGGGATTTTCTCCCACAAAAGCTCGTGTGATAAATAAATTTGTTAGTCTTTAAAATGCCACAGGACTCCTTGTTTGTTTAGAGTTAATAGGTAGTTTAGACCCCATCATTTTGTATGTATAGTTGTTGTTATGTTTTCCAATTTCATTTGTCATTTTTTTCCCAGTCATCCAATTTGTGAGATCCCTTTGTAACTCTTCACAATCTACTTTGGACTTAACTATCTTGAGTAATTTTGTATCATCTGAAAAGTACCACCTCACTGTTTATTGCTTTTTTCAAATAATATATGAATACATGAAACAGATTCTTGGAGAACCTTCTCCATTGAAAAAGAAGGCCATTTATTCCTATCCTTGTTTCTTATTCTTTTAACCAGCTACTCATCTATGAAAGGAGATTTCCTCTTATCCCATGACTCCTTACTTTACTTTTGTGAGGGACCTAGTCAAACACTTTGTGAAAGTCCAAGTATACTATATCTATTGAATCAGCCTTGCCCACATGTTTTTGAAAGAATTCTTTACAAAAGCCATGTTGACTCTTCCCCAACACCCGCTAATTCTGATAACTAGTCCTTCTCCCATCAAAATTAATGGATAGGACTCTTTTCATTTACTTTAGTAGACACTGGCTCAGGCTTTATAAGCACAATGTTTCTGGAAAATGAATACTTGAACTTTTATTAAATACAATAAACTGCCCCAATTCAATATGTTTGCTGTTGGGAGTGAGGCCACAGGATGTATTAATTCGTAACTCTCAATTATGATCTCCAATATAATGATAAAGCCATATGAAAAATACAACTGTTTTGCTTTTTAACAGTCATCTTCCATTGACTATTGGTATAGACAAGATATTGCAGAGAGTGAAGACTGGAAGAGTGTGGAAATACTTGGTATCTGTATTGGTAATTCATATAGGTATAATACTAAAAGCAAATAATATAAATAATATCAAGATACTTTAAGGGAATATGCCACTTCATTTTTGTTTCTCTCTTGGGAAATGTAGTTATCTCCTTCCTGCTTCTAACCTTCCAAACCACCCCAAAAGTCTCTGTTTTTTCTAGTTTTGGAAGTAAAGGGGATTTCTTCCAACCCCACAGAATCCCATCTTCTTGTGCAGGAATATAATATGTAGAAAGCTAGTACGTATAAAAGAGTGCTGGAATATGTTGTCTTGCTTTTTTATCTCTATGCATTTTTTTTTTGGAAAACATGATAAAAACCAATTTTTAAAGAAAGAATTTTCCCTTTGCTTTGTAGGAGACAAAATATTAGACAACTGAACAGAAATATAACTGTGTTTAGAGGACCATTTTTAAGTTTATGCACAAAAACCGATTCTAAAAACATTACTAAGGTTCAAAGTCATGCACTAAAAAGTTAGCAAAAGACACTACTAAACCAACTTTTCCCTAGCCTTGTTCTTGGAAACTGCTAAACTGTTTTGGCTCACGTTTTCCAGAACAATTCAGCCTGTGGCAGACACCCAAGCATAGAGAATTTCAGCCAAGACTTTGAAATCTGACAAAAGTTATAAGTAACTGAAAACAAGGTCTTGTAATGGGAAGTGTCATGCAACCTTAATAATAAGTAATGTTACCAACCTACTGGTTTACTATCTTCATCTTTAAGTTGGATAGGCAGGTCAATAACTTTAAAATAAATTAGATAAAGAATAAGTACTGTCCTCCACTCATGTTACCTACAGTATTTATATCCAGCACACTCTATGAACAAAAGAGGATTATCCGTTATTTCCTGTGAACTGCAAATAAGCCTAGACTAAAATGATAGGTTTGCAAGGGGGATTTAATATTGGATCAAGTATACTGTCCATTTTCCATAGTTATTTCTCACTAGCCAAGTTTAGACCTCTCATGGACAAGATAATCTACTTTTTCACCGAGGGATGCAAACCTCGGTATGAATGGATGAAGTTATATAATTTATTATGGAATTATAAAGAAAACTGCAGCTGGAGGAAAAGTAATACAACCAAACATCTCTCCTGCTATAGAAACATTTAAATTAACTTCAGGAAATATGCAGCGTTGTTGTAGCTGTGTTGGTCCCAAGGCTAGGTGAGTGAGGTAATATCTTCTCTTGGACCAATTTCTGTTGGTGAGAGAAACAAGCTTTTGAGTTTACTGAGAGTGTTTTTTCAGGACACATGGAGAAGAGCCCTGTGTAAGTGAAAAACTTTGTCTCTCACCAACACAAATTGGTCCAATAAAGATACTTCCTTACATCCCTCGGCCCCCTTCCCCCATGTCTCTTGCAAGAAATACAGTAGTCACTGTACCCAATCTACCCTTTCTTTCTTGATTTAGAGAGTTAAGCATATCACATCCACTCAACCAAAGGCCGAGATGCAGTGATCAACGTTAATCTGTTTATATGTCTTCAGCTATTTTCAAAATGCCTCGTTTCTCATTTTCCAGCAGGTGAGACGTTTGGGTACATAGATTTCCTCTTTTATTTAGAGCTGTGATCATGAAGTTTCAGTTTGTGGTTGTTAGGAAACTAGACTTCACCTATGTAGAGAATTTGCAGCATGGAAGAAGATTTTTTTGCTCAAGAATATCCAGGGTAAGCATATTTTAGGGAAAATGTACTGAACATTAATGACATTTCAGATGTTCTGCACAAGCCTCTTATGAATACACAAGAGAAATGTGTTAGAGGAGCCATTTGGAGTAGAAATTACATCTATAAGTAGGAGAATACTGAATGTAATATAGTTAACATCAGAAACACTGACTAGTTTTCTGAACAATCAGATTATTACTAGGAAAGCTAAAGTATTAAAAAAAGAAAGAGTGCTATGGGTAAATACTTGCTGTATGTGTTTGGGAGATTTATTACTAGGAACACTGCTGGGCATTTTATTTGGCTGTATTGCTTACTAGAGTACCCCCACCCCTCCACCCAGGTCTGAAATTCAACATTTTTTTTAGCTAGCCAACCCATGCCCTATTCACCTTTGAAGTTCCCAAAATAGATCACCCTATTGTTCTTTCTAATAAGACTAATAATGAAATGTTTCAAAAGACAGCAATTTATTCTCTGGCTTTGCCTTAAAATGAAGTGTATATTTGGACTAACATATGTCAATAGACAGACATATACTGTGCAATTCTCTTAATAAAAATTATATTCCTACTTTGGGCCTAAATTTACTTCAGGTCCAAACAGTTTTAGTTATAACATGATTCTCACCATGAGCTATTTATTTTCTTAATTTAATAACCTTTCCTCACCAAAAAGAAGCCAGTCCACAAAAGTAAAATTTCCAAGCCTAAAATCCCACAAAGGCCAAATTGCACTAAATGAAAATCCAAAGCTCGAGGCAATGCCTGCACAAACACATAACTTAGCAGTGTGACCTAACAGTCAACATCTTCAGGCTCTTTTGAATGAAGTGGAGTGAGACAATTAAATTACAGAGCCAAAGCATCCTCACAGAGACCTCTTTCACAACAGTTCTCTTTCTTAGATATCATTGGAGCTCCAGCATCAGGCTCTCTGCTGATCGCAACTGTTGCAGTACTGCCAAAAGAAAGAAGCTACTTGGTAAGGAAAGAGGCTCCACAGAACTTAGGGCTCTGGTGTCAATACACATGATTAAGAAAATGGGTCACGTATAAAGTTGTCTATGTTAAAAAAATTAACGCCACCATAAGCCAAGCTTCCTATGCACCGCTAGCTTTATCACAAGTTCCAGAGGGGTAGCCATGTTAGTCTGTGTACAGCAAAAACATCGAGAGTCCTGTGGCACCTTAAAGACTAACAAATTTCTTCGGGCATAAGCTTTCGTGGGCTCCAACCCACTTCGTCATGCATCTGTACTTCTCCATCTTCAAGCGTCTGACAAAGTGGGATTTTCTCCCACGAAAGCTCATGCAGGAAATAGATTTGTCAGTCTTTAAAAGTGCCGCAGGACTCCTTGTTGGTTTTGCTGAACTAGATTAACACGGTTCCCCCTTTCGAACTAACCATACTTAACTCATATACAAAGCATTAAATGGCAGAGGAGGAGGAGGGTTGAATTCCATCCGTTAAGCACAGAAAAATGGGAGTGACTACTGAATAATAATCAAGTTATGTATATTTTGACATGAAAAAATAAATAAAATTAAAACAAACATGCTATCAGCAAAGCAAGGTTACTTTTACACAGTGCAAATATTTTGGCTTCTTTTTATGAAATGAGCGAAATAGGATGTATTGCATTGTGGTGATGATAATAAACATCTAATACTTGCATTAAAACCTTTTTTGTGAGGGTTAAACCATTTTTTATTTTGGTATTAAATACTGCAAAATAAAGGTAATGGGAATTTATTTATTTTCTACTCTAAACTGTACAAAAATTATTTCTGTAACTCTCTCTCTCTCTGAATCTCTGCATGAAGATATTCTGGAATATTTTTTGCAATTACTGTTGTATCCTTTTTCATTTGTGGAAAAATATTACAGTATTGCCTTAAATGGAATTGCTGTGGGGGACTTTTTGGCATATATGTGCATGTACAAACATCCCTTCTCTATTGTAGAATTAATATGAAAATGAGATATTCATCTCTGCTTTAAGACTAGGTTATTTTGTCTTACCTTTAAAATTACAAAGGAGTTTTCCTAGAATGCCTGCAGATAGTGTCACAGAAAAATCTTCCCTTACTTGAGGTTTCAGCTTGTGTGTTAGATGAAGATTGAGATGTGGTTTTGTTAGTTTAAAACAGGAATAATTACAGTGCCATAATTTTCACATTCTTTCTAGGGAGATTGTGTCCGTATCTTTAGACTAATATGTGGTAATTTCAAAAAAAAGAAAGCACCACCTCAGCATGAATAAACTCAGAAATATGTACTCTTTCATCATCACCTGAAGAGGCAGATTGTGGGAGGAGTGAAAGTGCTACACACCTGTTTTGGGGTTTTTGTTTGTTTGTTTGTTTGTAAAATTTTTCAACATCATACGATTAATTTTCTAATTGGGTGCTGATATAGGTTGCGCAAATGCTGCATTTAGATGCCTACATTTAGACTTGGGCACATACTTGTGTGCTTCACATGCATAAGTGCAAATCTGATCATTCAAATATCCTGTATCGGCACCTACCTTTAAAACATGGACCCTACATTTGAAAGCTTGGGTCTAAGGAGGAATGTACCATGTATTCTTTAGAGTACAGTTTTAATTTCCCACAAACCACAATTCTTAAAGTATTCTTTTGGGGGCATTTTTATTCTCCATTAAGCATTTTATTAACACACTGCTAGATCTTCCTCTAACTGCACCCACTCTCTTTGTGATCATACTGTGTGTATTCATACGTCTGCCCCAGGAGACTGTAGTTCGTATCATGGAGCAGAAAGCAACAGATCAGCCAGTGTGCATATTAATCTCAAACAGCTAGCTATACCAGTGTAAAAGAAAACATAAGAGAGTAGAAATGATCTGCACTGTAAAGCAGAATAGCAGGATTGTTTGGTAGTGTATGCTGCAAGCACTCCAGTAGTGTGAAAGGGATTTGGTTTTTACTTACATCTCAAGTATGCGTGAACTAACAGTTTGTTAACCTGACCTGTTAGTCCTGTGCTAGATAATCCAGCATGGTCTTTTTGTGACTATCTTGTGGATATTTATTGTGTACTTTGTTTTCCAAACCATTAGGCTTCAAATAATGATAGATTCTCCCTCTTATACCTGTATAATCTGTAAATTCAATTTAGAGGTTTACCAAGAAACCTACTGCAGTAACCAGAGTAAGGGTCCTGGAATCAACACCACAAGCTTATTCAGCCCTCAGATAAGAAGCTAGCTACTGGTTGAAGAATGATCACATTTTTAAATTAGATATAGGATCTAGTCACAAAGCTCACATCTAGATTTTAATCCAAAGTTTCCCAAAACTCAAGAGAATGCAGGGTCAGGTCTTGTATTCTGGGTCAGACCTATTCTTGTTTCTAGGGCATATGTTGAAACTCTTCCTCAGCTGAACACAAATACACAAGCAGAGAAGAATTCTCTTTGATTTTTGGTCGCTTGCTCATATACAGATATTCACAGACAACTGAAAGATCCACAAATTGATCTCTCTGTTTGTAAAATTTAGTCTTTAGTGCCTATACAATCTCATGTTTAGAAATAAACTGGCTCAGCCAGAACAGATTAAAAACAAACCATACCACATACCTTTTTTGGCCACCTGAATTTTTTTTTTTAAATACCTTTACACTTATCTGACAAATTACCAGTTTGTTTAATTCCACCTTAATGCAAACAAACTAGTTATAAACACCTTCAAACAGCAGTTTATACCTTAATGAATTCACTAAGTAGATAACAGAAATTGACCCAAATATAATTTTAGAACTATACAAATATTGATCACTGCTTGATTTTATAAAAAAGAAATTGTTAAGTGAATATGTCTCTCATCAAAGTATGGAACTAACAGTAGGTTAAGGCCTAACCATGCCATTACCAACTCTCAGAATAACTGAGGATTTTTTTAAAGTCTCAGCTCCTGCAATCATGTGAATACATGGTTTTCATAGTGAGTTGCCATTTATCTTCTTTTAAAGTCTCTATTTGTTGTGGTTGTGGCAAAAAGTTTCGAAATGTGAATACCAAAGGCTCAAAAACTAGATGGAAAATAAAAAAAGAATCCCAAAATTATTAATAACATTTTATGGCACTTTAACAAGTCTCATGATTTTTGAATGAATGTTTGGGGTTGACAATAACAGTGATCTGAATCCTGTATTCCATTCCAGGAACTATCTTGAGCCTTGATTGTCAGTTGTGGCAACCTGTGTGACGATTCTGTGATACTGATTAACATCTGCCAAGGTAAGTTCAGACCTTCATATCTGTTTTCAGTTGTGACCAAGCCTTTAAATGTAGGAGTCTTCTGTACTAATCTACAGCCTAACTGATTAATTTTTTTTTTTTAAAAAAAAGGTCTGTAAATTGTAAAGCAGTCATTGTGTCCACAAGCTCACAAAGTGATCAGCAAAGCAAGCCACATAGTCAGATTGCTTTGCCTGCATGGAACCTTAGTAAAATCAATGGGGCTCCACACAGGTGTATTGGCTTACCCATGCAGATCCCAAAATAGAAAGACTGGGGCCTAGAATTGTATCGGGATAAATAATAAATGTGTTTTATTGAACTTCACTTTAAAAAAAATGGGGGTCATGATGTGTAAATGGTCTAGCTAGGTTTTTCTTTTTCTTGTTCGAGTTTAGAGGCCCTCAGATGACACGGTCTTTTATCTTCCTTTAAACAAGTGGAAATCATACTCCCTCCTCAGTCATGTTTGTATATTATTGGCAAAGAACAAGTCCAACCAGACCAACATCTACTGACATTGCCACAGCTATTGGCAACACTCAAACCTGATGGCCAGCAGAAGGGACTTCATGGAGCAGACAAGACAGGATCAAAACAACTGGTAGAGGAAGTGCATCTCATACAAAGCTGTCAACAATGGGCACACACAGACCAGGAAGACCCAGCTGCAGATGGTCATCATCACTTGTATTTCCATATGAGTGACACAATAGTGATCAACAGATAACTGGTTTTGCCACACGCTTGTTATGCACTATTGCAATGCTGATTGCTTTCATTTAAAATTGGGTGCTTAATGACCATCACTAGGTCATCTGCGTGTCACATTCTTCATGTCTCCTCTCAGGAACCTTCACTGCCTCTGTTCATTCTTGCATGGGTCATTCTCATTGACACCCTCCATTGTACAATCAGTCTCAGATCATCTAGTCTGACCTCCTGCAAAATGCAGGCCTCAAAACCTCAACCACCCACTCCAGCAATAGGCCACTAACCTATGACCGAGTTATTTACCTCCTTAAATCATGATTTAAGGACTTTAAGATACAGAGAATTCACTGGTTGGTGAGCCACGCCCTGTGTTACAGAGGAAGGCGAAAAACACCCAGAGGCCAGGGCAATCAGCCCTGGGGGAAAATTCCCTCCCGACCCCAAATATGGCGATCAGTTTAACCCTGAACACATGGGCAAGTCTCAACAGCCAGTTACCCAAGAAACAATTCTCTGTAATAACTCAGAACCTACCCTATGTACCCTGCCTTCTTAGGCCACTTGTATATCCACCACCTGTAGCCAATGATCACTCAAGTTCCAAAATAGGCTAATCATACCATCTCTTCCATAAATTTATCAAGCTCAGTTTTGAGAGCAGTTATGGTTTTTGCCCCCACATCTCCCCTTGGAAGGCTATTCCAGAACTTTACTCCTCTAATGTTTAGAAACCACCAAAGATGCCTTCCCAATTCCATCGGTTCCCTCTCTTGAGACATGAATGGTGCTGAGCAACTGAGCCCAAAGCATTTTAACAAACACTATGTAGTAAAAGAACCAGTTCTGAAATGTAACTGTCACTATCCAATGGCTAGCCCTGTTAATGTATTAACACACACAGTAGGGAAGGAACAAAATTGTCTTAAAATTTGTTTCCTGTTATTAGCAAAATCCAATTTTGTTTTTATAATTCACAAGTTTGGGTGCATTTGAGGAACACTGCATACTTTCTAACATTAACACTTATTTCTCACATTGGTTAAATCAGCTGCTCAAATAGTCCATGGATAGAATGTTTTTCCAATTGGTTTCTTCTGCATCTCTCTCGTATTTTCCTTGCCTAAAGAGCACAGTTGAGATCAGAAGTCTGTACATAGTGGTCTGGGGCTTCAATGGACAACACAAAGTCAGAGCTGCCATTATGGCAAGCCGTTTGAATGACTGTCTATGAACTAGATCTCCTCCGTATATACACACTCACTGAAGAAGCCAACAGATCCAGCAACTCTGGTTTTGTTATATCCAGATGTTAAAGATGCCAAGATGGCAGCACATCAACACACCTAAGACTGAGTATCTACAGGTCTTTAGGGCCATAAGCCCTCTATAATTTGACACTGTCCAGCTATCTGGAAGAAGGACAGGAGACACTGCACATGGTTTAATTAAGGCCTCATCTCTCCTTTCTTTGGCTCCTCCATACAACCTTGAACTTCAAATGCTATTTTAGTAAATACTGTATTAAGAGACACAATTATGGAAAATGTAGAATTAAACTCATAGAAGGAACCATGCTCATTAGGAAATGCGGTAGTACCAGACAGCCCCAAAGAAATTCTGAACATACTTCGCACAATCTACTGAACTTTTGTTATAAGACGCACCCCCTCTCCACTCTCTTTAATCAATTGATTTTCATCAATTCCTAACATGGTTTTTCTTCATTTCTTTTTCTCCTCCAGCTGCCCCTAAACTTCATTTTGCTAATGTATGTTCTTTTCCCCCAAGAAATTATCAGGTGGACCAAATACGTTCCTACTTTTGTTACTAAGCTATTACAAAGCTGTAACAAGCTATTAGGGAGTTCCAAACTCTGGCAAACAAGTCCCTCAGGCTCTTTTAAAAAAAAAAAATCCATGTTCAACTCTGCCTGCCTGCTTGTCTATCAGGATCACAGAAACCTGCCTCAAAAGAAAAAAAATTCTTTATTATGTAGGAGGTCCAGACCATCTGCAGTGGGCTCTGAGAGAAAATTGAAAAAAAAAAAAGGAGGATGAAAGCTCGGGGATGCATTTAAAGTCACTAAAGAGCCTGAGACCCAGGAACTGGCAGAGAGAGAAAGAAACTGTGGGTGAAACTGCAAGTAGGGTGTACAAGAACTGTCGGTGCAAAGGGGAAAAGTCGAACCCCTCCCCCAACCTCCAAAAAACAAACAAACAAAAAAAAAACAACCCAGCATCAGGATCAAAGAAAGTATTATAAAAGTGAAATAAGAAGAATTGATGAAAATGTTTTCCAGAAGATCTACTAACTCTAAGGTGGCTAACATAGAAGGAAAGACATAGAAGGTAAGGAAAGATGATAAAGCCATTCTGGCACTGGGTGGGCCACGGGAAATCTTGCCTGCATCAAAAGTTACCATAGAGGCAAACATGAGAAGCTGGTAACAATGGAGAATTCAGAAAGGGCTTTTTTCTTTTAAATAAATAAAGCTAGCTTGCTAAATTAGTTTGATAAATTCTTATAACTCTCACAGTATTTATACTGCATGCAAATCGAGAGAGAGAGAGAGAGTTAACCTGCAGTAACAGCTGTTTGAGTGCATATAAATCAGATTATTCTGTGGAGGAGACAGGGAAAACTGATTTTGTTGCAAAGGACAGAGTGTGTGCGCGCATGTGCTCATGCATGCTAGAACAATGTGTAGTCTCAGAATAACAATAAAAAAAAAAACCTTATGATTTCTTTTAAAATCCAAGAAAAGAAACAT